>JXSR01S004394.1:40146-51268 GCA_000969725.1 Ophiothrix spiculata
AAATTTTCTTTAGATCTCCTGAAAAGGCCAATTCTAGAAGTTCAACTATTGAGGGCAGTATTCATCGTTGTCGACAACGATAATTACAAATAAGAGAATATCTAAATATTTTGATATATAGGGTTTGAATTTGACAATGAAACTTTGCACTCTGTCATTTTTACCACTAATACTTAAAATGATGCAAAAATCTCAAAATGCTTGGGGAGTAAGTTGGGGGATGATGCTGAACTTGCCCAATGCCCCTTTAATGTAAGCACCGATATATACGGTATATCATATCAAACAACAATAAAATAGTGACAGCAACCAGGTTCACTCACTACAAACCAAACCAAGAAATAATGAGCTTACATTTGGCATTCTGCTAAAAGAAAAGCAGCAGGCGTTGAGCGAGAAGTTGCGTTTTGCTGAAGGAAGCCTGTAAAAAGGAACACACAAAATACATGAAGGTTGGCTTAAGCAAACATAAGCATCAAGCTAGCTAGTTCTAAAGTGGTACTTTTCAAAACACTTTTCCACTATATTCTACGCAGGTCAACATATCTTAAACATTCTGCTATGTAACAGACATTCAAAATGTAAAATTACATTATTGTCATATAAAGCTGGTTTCAGATTCTCATTTGAATAGTTGTTATAGAACAGGGGTCCTCAACTAGTTATTATGTACAATATGCTACATAAATGAGAACATTGTAAGCTCTAGTGCCACATGCATTCATTTTTCAATGTATTTCTATTGTATTTCTTTGTTTTTAGAAAGCAAAAGCGCCAATCTGTAAATCTGGAGTGTGCGCCGCTAGTTGGAATCCCTGTTATAGAGAAAAGTAGTGTTCACCTTTTCAGTGCTTTACTTAAACTTGGACCATTAATTATTACAGCTTGATGAAATAAGACATGTGAGTGGTGCTCTGGCAAAATAAGCGGAAAGTCACAAATGAAGATTTTGAATAAATGGCTGCTAAAGTAAAAATATAGTGAAAAGATCAAATTTCCTTTTTTGACATAAAACACATTAATGCATAAGTGTTAAAATATATGTCGCGTTTTGAAGGTGAGTTATGACGGAAAGTGTAATTATTCACGGGTAATTGATCGCATTTTGCTATCTTACACTATAGTAATCCGTAGGCTTTAAATCGATTTGCGACAATTTATTACTGCCAGATTTCAAGTGGACTGCCTTGTATTTTGATGTCTAAATGAAGATTGTAGTATGACATACTATATATCATTCGAAAGCTGGTATTATAGAGAAATATGTCATAAACTCAATTTTAAAAATTGCGCCTTTACGCTCATTTTGCAAGAACACCACTCATATGTAGTTTCTAAGCAATGGTCAGTTGTGACTGGATGGATCCGGTATTTTGTAACTTTCGATACTGAAACCAGCTTTATCTACAGATTGCAAGATTTACAACAACCCCATTTCAACTCGATCAATTCCCCATTATAAAATTCAATGTGGTAATAATTTGGTTAAAGTAACGATTCACACACACAGAGGAGTTATTGCAATTATAAAAATGGCAAAAACAATAATCAAATATCTCTAAAAAATAAATAATAAACTCCAACTAATTTTGTAAATTGATTTGAATATCAATGTGTAGGCCTTTTTCATTAAGCTTACTGAAACTTTGTTTCTCTTTTTTTTTCATTTCAACAGCCATAACTAACTAAATTAATTAATTAATAAAAAAACAACATACTATACCCTTCCTCTAACTAAAATTATCTTGTTCTATTTTTAATTTATGATTTATGATTTATTTATCAAGTACCGATCGATCTATTCATGAAAATAAGATAAAATAAGGTATCTGTTCCATATATCATTTTTATTTGATGGAGCACACACAATAAAAAATACAACAAACAATATCAAATACAAAACCACAAACAAAATTTGTAAGATTACATACCTTCTGACTGTCTAGTTGTGGTCTCTGTAACTGCTGAATAACGGAATGTGTGGATGAAACAAAAATCTTGTCAAATCTTGATCTCAGCTGCATGATGTATGTAGTATATTTATGTAGTTTGTTCAAAATCAACATCCGTATTTTAAGCATATATATTTAATCACCTATATACCATTTTCGAGATTATTTGAATATTCCATTGCATTAGGCTAATAAAACTCGATTCTCGATTTCCTGTCCCCAGCCCGCCTTATGAAATTACCCCGCATTGTGTGAACCAGATTCACAAAAAAATTCATTATTTGCTAAAATTGTTGTTTTCTCATTTTTGGTTCAATGAATAGTTTGGGGTATATATTTATTTTATTTTTTTTCGTTACATGGCATTTTCCAAGGGAGCAACTTCAAATCGATGCAGTGTCCACTAAACATCTCTTATTCTGAAATGACCACACAGAAATAATGGTTATTTTTGTGATAAATGGGAAATAATGAAAATGTACCTCATTATGATCAGAAACAAATGTTACGGGAAACCAGGAATCAATTTTCATTAGCCTAAGGATTCAATGCCACATGATTCTAAACTTAAAACAAGGCAGCTAAGGTTTTCTTCCAGGATACTGTTGACAACTTCTTATCTTATCTGTCGACAATCATGTATCTCACATTTCAGTTATATTGTTAGATCGGTTTTAAAAAGACAGCAAGAATTGAAACAGAGAAATTGTTTCAAACTATTCTACCACACAAAGTAAGAGGAAAGGTAACCAAATAAAAGGTATGAGCAGGTTGTGCTTAATATGATACTATCAATGAGTAAAGCATTTGTATTTAAAGCAGAACACAGAGAATTTTGAAGTTTTTAATGTTTGTTTTACACCAAATTAAATATCAACGTTTGATTTTTGCATGTGTAGGAGGACAGTATACCACAAATTTCATTGCAATATTTTTATTTCTAATGGAATAAAAACATGATCAGTTCTTGAAAAAAAGTTCAAGATGTACACTTTAAATCATACTAGATGTAAGTGCAAACTTTTGAGTTAAGTTATTAAATGACACCTAACAAAGTCATAATATGCGTTTAGTCATGATTCCAATGAAAGTGATTTTTGCTTTAAATTAAAGTTTACATTTAAAGTTATTTGGACTTAACACATCTTGTTATGCCGTGTTTGACAGAACTGTTTCGTAAGGGCCATCATAGACCCTCACTCATCAGAAACACATCGCAGAATGAATATATTACAAAAAATATTCCAAGCCTAAGACAAGGCAAGATAATTACACAAGTAAGTTTAAAGTTTATGTAAAAGTGTACATTTTCAATATCTGAAGTCAAAAGTTAAGGGTCCTATTCATAATAAATGGTCCTGCTAAGGCTGTATGATAGACCATTGGTGCAAGAGACTGGAAAATTGGCTTGAATGTGGGAGAAAGATGATTGTCTTTCCTGCAATTCACTTTTTATTAAATTTTCATCATCATAGCTAGTAATTCTGCAGCATGCATATTTTCAGTTTAGTTTAATCTGGTCGAATTGGCACGATCTTTGAGGAACATCGATCATACTATGGGACACAAAATAAAAAAAACAACCTGTTTTACAGGCGGGCAGACCTTTCAAGTAGTGTTGGTCGATGACTTTTTTCATAAAAAAATGCCTAGAATATATATTTTTTAAATTTTGGCCAAAAAACGTTTGAGTTTACATGATTTTGATATTTTTTGAAACTAAAAAAAAACCCTCTTCAAAAACACATATTTAGGGTCGGTCGGGCCCGTAAAACAGTTTTTTCTTTCTTCGTCGCCTCAGCTGTATTAATACTTTAAAATGGAACAAATTTGACAAATGGGAAGTTCTCATCAATCAAAAAAATCCATGAATAAGAAATATATGTATGACAGACAGGTCCCTGATTACCATGGTGACACAAATATTTGGCACATCACACAGATTTGCAGCAGAAACACCTAACCCAAGATGGTTTGCGAACCAATAGTCTCACCTGATTTAACCACCATTAGCATCCACTAGATTTAGGGACGAGGGATTTCTAAAACTCAAATTTAGGGTATGATTTACATGTATTTCTATTGGGTCACGTGACTCACGTATTGAAGAAAAAAATTCCAAAGATCATATTTTTACCTTTCCTCAAAAAAAAATAAGTGTTCTTATAGTAATCAACATAATTATGTCATACTAAATCCGCTGGGGTTCACAAGTGAACCCCACTTTTTATATGTTATCATATTTTTTTACCGATTACGAAAATAATTTTAGTGATCATCCCGGAAGTAGTGTTTTTCCACGAATCCCAACGGCTTCACGCAAGAGGCGGTATAGGACATGACGTAACCAGGGATCGGCTACGATACCGTATACCGTCCGGCAACCAGTAACAGTTGCCACGACCACCCTCCTCTGACTGATTTAACCACCACCTTCAGCATAATTAATTACCTGAGATCAAATTTTTGATCCTTTTTTTTTAAAATAAATTTGACCTAAAATGACCTTTTGACCATAATGGCCCTCCCATTAGGCTACACCCTTGGTCATATCAAGGCTGTTTAAGGTTCAAGTTGTTCCACATGATAAGATGGACATAAGAGCAGTGTTTCCGCTAAGGCCGTACATGTATGTCGCAAAATTGGCGCAGAAGCTCACAGAATTGCCGCAAGGGGTTCCAAAAACAAAAAAGCAAAAATAGGGTGTTGTTTTTGCAACGTTCACTTATTGCAGTTTTACTTTATATTCGAAATTACTCTCATTTTTGAGGTGATCTTTCTGCAATTGGCAACGGCGAGATGTATTTCATTCGCTTTGGCGCAAAGTAACGTTGGGAGTTTCGGGAATTATTGCTCCCGAGACTCGAGTTGGTTTTTCGGGCGGGACTCGGGATTCCCGAAAATATTCCCGAAATATGAGTGCCGTTCACGTACGCAAAATTTGTGTTTCATTGCATGTACTATGTCATGTGTGTTAGACTGCCGAATATGGCAACTTGTAATGCTGTCATTTTTTGACAATTTGATACAGATTTTCAGACATACCAAACCACTAGTCCGTAAGAAATGTTTTTAAAATAATGAATAATGACGATGTCCTTTAATTTTATTATTTTCAATGTGAAATTCGTGTGTCGAACTCGGACTTAGCTAGCTTTAGCTCGATGTTGCGCTGTGTTCTTTTTGTCCACTAGTTAAGCTTGTTGATCGTGTTTCGTGTACACGGTTCAATTTTTATATGATGGAGAATTTGCTTGCTGCATTACTATTATTCGAACTGTTATAGACCAAAACTTTTACTAATACATTGTTGCAACCAAAAATATTATAAAATGAAGGAAAAGTAAAGATTATTGCGATAAAATCAAGATCAAATGTTGCTTTTTTCAAGTTATTTACGCAAATAAAACCCGGAAGTAAACGGCGCAATTTCAGCGGTACCCAGTTTTACGTTGCTCCAATGCAATGCTACTAGTACCGGTGGGAAAAGATCGCGTGACTCAGTGATTCGATCTTGTTATGAACTGCGCATGTGTAAGTGTGATAGTTAGTAGTTTATGAAAATAAGAACATCGCCATCTAGTGACAATTATAATTAATAAACAAAACAGAGCAAAACAAGTTCATTTTTCGCGATCGAAGCGTAATTTTTTTGTTGATAAAGTGATATTTTATCGGACAGCTTTCGTTTGTTTCGTGTTTTCGTCTACCGCATATTTCTTACGGAACACGAATCTTGCGTTCGTGTACCGGTACAACACTACTTTCGGATCATTGGAAATACATTAAAATGGATTACTACAGCTTGCATTCGTAAATTGTAAGTTCAATTACACCTACTACGAAAATGAAAAGTTGGTACTTTTAAATTGGTACCACTTTCGGGAATTGGGAACATTTTTTTGTTCCCGAGTCCCGACTTTCACGGGCGGGACTCGAATTCCCGGGTCCTGATCCCAACGTTACGTTAGCGCAAAGTCAAAATCCTTAATGGGAACAGTACTGCATATTAAAGAGGTATTGCGGTTACCTTGAAAAGTTTAAAGGAACGAACCTAGATTCTTCCCACAACTTTTTTACCCCTGCATAATTCTAACATAAGTCGATAGGACATGTTTATAGCAATATATCAGTAGTTTTCAGTCAGTATGATTTGGTGGAATATATTGGAAACAATTTCAATTCTTTACCAACTTGATTTTTTCTCCAGAGAAAAAATAGTGTGAAATACTACTTCTAGTTTCAAATCTTATAAATATCAAGTGTCTGCGTTTGCGAAGGGCAAGCAAATTATTTTTGATGAAATTGTTTCTCTTTTAATGTTAAATCATCTCTAGGAGCTTATGGTAAATCCATCTGAGGTACAAATTTAGGATTTAGAAAACACTAGATAGACAACCCAACATCAAAGGATGACATTGTAAATCAATTTTCTCTCAATTTGAGCCATTTCTGTGTAGATTTTTTTTATGATTTCACTTCGCTTTAGAGCATTTCCAGAAACCTTTTCTTGATATATATATTAGTGGAATCAAGGCTAGTTCCTTCAAATGACCTTAAATTATCTTAGGGCAACTTTTTTTATAATTTTAAGAAATTTAACCTAAAATGACCTTTAGATCTTAAATGACTTTGACCTTACACCCCCCCCCCCCCCTCCCCAGGCTTACACCACAAGGACACACCCTTGGTCAAGGGTTATTGAATAAGTTTGGTCCATGTGGAACCAATGGTTAAAACTATTTTTAAGTTATTATCTCTGGACAAGAATTGTGAACAGCGGATGCGGGCAGAAATTTGGAAAAGTATGTCTCTTCCTGAAAAATATTCAGACGAGACAAAAAAGTTGAAATGAGTTTCCGGTACAGCTTACTCTAACATCTTACCCCTGTCATTTGTTGGTGGTGTAGATGATGTAGACAACAATGTTGTTGATGTGGAGATTACTGGAACTGAAGTATCTTCAGGATCCATAGCATGTGATTAAAAAATGTTTCATGTATGAGGCAAAATAAAAGTGATTGATTGTCTCACATCCATAACATGTGTGATTTTCAATGTGAGTTTCAGTTGGTTAAAATATTAAACATGATATGAATTGTATATCAGATTTTTACTAATTTAAATTGTAGAAAATATTCGCCTATTGATATTTGCCCAATAATTCTTATAAATACGATTATTTCAATGAGTAGGCTTGTTTGTACTTCACAGATATATCTGTATACAGAAATTTGAAGAAATCATAAATGAGAAGAAAAAAAAACCTTGCCAACATCCAAACAAGTAACAAATAAAATGCCCATGATATTTATGACATACATTTAAGGTTGTGAATTTTGGGAATTTTTTTGCTCAGGATTCCCGAAAATATTCTGGGCAGGATTTGAGAATCCTGTTTGGTTCTGTCCATTATAATTCAAAACATTGAAGTCCATATAAAATGTTGAATGGAAGATATCTCAACAAGATACGAAAGGGACAAACATGGGAACGGGAATCTCTTGATTTTCTAATAACATTATATTTATGTGTTTCTTAAACAAAGTGGCAAAAATATATCATAGTCTAACAATTTTCAAAAGTGATTGAATTACAATGACATTAAAATTTGCGACAAAATTTGTTTGTGCGAATAATACAAATTGTATGACATTGGCATTGCACAAAAGTGTGATGCAACAATAGACAAGAAAAAAGGAAAAGAAAACAGCACATCAATTTTAGTTTAGCCCTATCATATTTCATCATTTATTTCAAAAACTGACACAATTGAAAAATTGATTTAAATTCACTTGAGACAAAGATTTTTTTTTTAACTGAGAAAATAGAGATAGTATTAGTTTGGGTAGTTTTTACACGTAAGCAATTTTTACCTTGCTAATAGTGGAATTAATCATTACAGCTGATCTTTTGTCTTACCCCTGTCATCTGTTGTTGCAGATGATGTAGTTAGCAATGGTTTAGATGAGGCTAGCAATGGTGTGGATGAAGGAATCGCTGGTGTGGTAGTACCTTAAGTTCAACAACCATGCAAGTGTCAAAAAACATTACTACATTTTATCCATTGATCAAACAAAAATCAAAACAGCAAACCATCAGTTACTAATAATGAAATATCAAAATTTTCCTCCTCCTTTTTTTACACAACTAATCTTTTATTTTCAAACAAAACCAAAAACTCTCAGAAGTAAACGGTTACTAGTTGAGTTTGGGTAGTGTTAGTTTAAAAACATTGATGATTTGGCTACAAAAAAATCACCTGCTGCTTATTTTGAAACAAAACTATAGTGCCAACATCATTCTATACTATAGTAGATTTTTTCCTTACAAGCCTTTACAAAAATGGACAAATAAGCTGTTTTCAAATTCACCGTAATGAGGCGTTAATTGTAAGGTTTTTTTTAGCCTTTTAAAACATCGGAGTAACAAGCTTTCTGAAAAGCAAGATATCTGACAGCGAACAAAAAGAGTACCAATAATGTGGGGAGACAATCATCAGTAATGTGTCTGATGAAGTGCAATTTATACCTACAACAATTTAATGTGCTGCCATGAAATGATTGAAAAAAAAAAAAAACAAGATGATAATCTAAGAGACTTCAGATATTGAGAAAAGTTAACAAACATTGCTTGAAAGTACATTGCTTTCTATTTGTAATATATTCTAATTCACGAAGTATAATTCCTCTGTTGAAGTATGACAGAATATTTGCGTTTCCTTAAAGGAGCTAGGTCTAAATGTTGACGCCAAAATGTTTCTCATTTTTTCCTCATAATGCATGTGATATTTGACAGCTGAAACATGTTTTGTTTAGAAAATATTGATGAAAATGTGCTATGGTACCGTTACCATAATTAGATTTAGGGCCTATAGTATAGGCACCTCTGGAATACAACATTGATCGTAAAATCAAAACGGTTTGATCGATTATAACAGTAATTTGAAACTGAAACCTCTTTAGTGGTGATATTTCATATGAAATTGAAAACTCAATTTTGAAAAATAAGACAAAGCTCCTGTAAGTGCCTGAAAAAAATTGTCTTGCCCTAGGCAAAAAATTGAAATTATCATTATTGAACTTATCATATGATTTTGTTGTTTCGTGTTTGTTGTTTTGTTTTGTTTGTTTGTTTGTTTGTTTGTTTTTTCTGAAGTGAACATGTATTGAATATATTTTTGGTTATTAATCAGTTGAGAATAGTCAGAGACACTTTTATCTTACCCTGTTTGACAGTTGTTTTAGTCAATGTTGAGGGTTCAGCTGTTGTGGGTCCAGCTGTAGTAGATTCAACTGTTGTTGTAGGTGCTTATTATATATGAGTGAAAAAAATGCCATTGAGAGTGCATATTAGGGTTAAACATATATAATTGTACATTTACAATTTACATGACCAAATGATGACATAAACAAACTAGTTAAAATCACTTTAAAGAGAAGTCACCTCTCTACATGTAGAGCACAACATTTTACAGTTACTGCATGTGCTTGTAAGAGAAGACAATTCACTTTTGATGATCTTCATACCTGTCAAGTCTCCGGATTTAGGCGGGAGGCTCCAGATTTTAGGCAACCCTCCCGACTCCCGATCGGGTAGCTATGCTAGCATGTATTATAGACCACGTACACGGTACATTTTGTTAAGAGATATTGAAAATGAGATAGTTTTTGTCGTATATGGGCTTTGGAGACCATTGTGTCCCTTATTGTTTTTTAGAAGCTACGTAAGTTTTTTGGGGGTTATACCTCTTGGGCCTCATATGTCAGTTGCCCATAAAAGTAACTTATAAATTTAAGTGATCCTGTTAGGCTGTATGCATCAGAATTTGAAAGTGTTGACAGGTATTGTTCTCGGTAGCGTTAGATGGGAGGTTCGATCAGCTCAACAAATTTAGGGTTAGACGACATTTCAATGTCAATATCCTAGTCATAGTGTCATATTTGACCCTGTAGTTGAATTTTTAGACATTGTTACATAATTATTATAGTACATAGTTGCTATATTTAAACAGTCATTACAAGAAAAAAACCAACTCAATGAGTTCCTCTCTGCAGTTAAATTATCTAACAATGTCTAAAAAAGTCAACCACAAGGCCAAATGCGACATGATTGGGATGAAGACGTGGAAATGCGTTTATGTGATTTGAAAGCATTTTCAGAGATTTGTATGCATTTATATTTTACAGAACTTAACAAAAGGGAGCCATTGGAGTTGGGGTTTTCTTATTCTGGCGTATTCATTTATATGAGAAAAATAATCTGTCCATTCCATGTTATTGACTCTTATAGCATACACCTGAATTTATACCTAAAATGGACTAAATTTAAAGAAAACTCTTGACTGAAATTTCCTTAACTTCAAGTCTATGTAAAAAAAAAAATCTGGGAGCTGCTAGAGAAAAATGAAAACAGTTCCTAAAAGCTGAATATGTTTACTTTCAAAATAAAATAGCTTTTTAGCCACAATTTTAACTTCTAAAAAATCACTGAGGTGAGACCTTTAGCGTGAAATTACCCATGTATGTTGTGAAACATTTTTAAAACTTGGTTGTAAATTAATGTAGTGGTGATTCAATGATGAAAAAAAAAACCTGCTAATTATAAATGCTAATTAAAATTTTCTTGTAAAAAAAGTTTTTATTTTGTTATCAAAATACAATTAGAAATATATCATACCATAACAAAATCAAAATGGATTGGAAATAAATACAATATGAAGCGGAGAGCTCAAGCGAGTGATTTAGAGATGAACATCAGCTTTCAATTATACCCAAAAATGGAAATGGTATTATAGTGGGGTGGAGATTAAAATCCCTGAAAATCTCAGACATTTCTCTGCATCATACATTGTTTTTCAAATTTGTTTGATGCTTTCATCATATTTGCAAATAATCCAGTAGACTTACACATAAAAGTTTGATAAATTTATTCATTTTTCTGCAATAATAATTAAATGTTTAAATAGTCAAAATACTACACTGCACGTAACTATAAAGTACATAAATGTAGGAGTTATATATGAATCATTCTGGTTGATTATGACATCCCATTTTATATTCGAAAGCATGAATAAACTTATATGAAATGGGATGTATTTATACAAAAAAAAAAAAATCTGACAATTCCGCACGTCTATAAAACCATCCTGCATAGACTGGGGGCCACTG
>JXSR01S004395.1:4364-16286 GCA_000969725.1 Ophiothrix spiculata
GGGGGGGGTTCTCACACTAGGTTGATATACGGGTATGTGCCATGGTTTTGGAGTATAATTTTTCCATTTTTGGTATATCGATGGGTGGGTTTTTGTCACAGACCTAATGCGCCCAAATTGAAATATTGGGTGGGTTTTTTTTTTGAAAATTGCCTTAAAAAGCGCCCAATTTGACCCAAATTGGGTGTTTTTTGCGGAAAAATTGTAAGGTGAAGGGTTGCAAAATTGCTTTTTTTTAGGTATAGAGAACGGTCCTTATCGCAAAGTCTGCGTGGCACACCCCCGTACAAATTTTTTTGAGAACCCCCCCCCCCGGGCTGCCATGTACCGAATAGATGTATGGTTGTATTTAGAGAAAACGAAATAGACGCCATCACTTTTTCATTGGTTTGTGTTTTTGGTTTTAAAACGAGGATCAAACAATAACTCTTATTAATTGATTTCTTTCAGATCTAGCTGCGGTGACCTTTATATTATAGGCCATCCTGAGAGCTTGGGTTTCACAGACACTCTTTCTATATCTGAGGTAAGGGTAGGCCTATACGGTATCGTTTCCTACATTGTCAAGGACACTGCAAATGACTATTTTGAAGAAATTTCATTAATGGGACCTATGCAAACGTGAAACATGCATGTTTAATGTTGGCCCATGAAGATCGCACGAAACCCGCAGTGAGTCAGTTTGGTCTCCTACTCAGTGTGGTCACGATCCCACTCACCGAACATTTTTAAGGTTTTGTCCTCTATTTGTGATCCAGGATCACAGCAAAATGGGTGACAGTGGCAGTCAATAGTTGGGTGGAAGGTGATGCGCCGAAATGGTATCCTGCCGAAACCGTCTGCGTTTTTCTCCGCTAACGGTTTCAGCGCTACAGAGGGTATAGGTATGGCCAACTAAAGACTCCCAAAAAAAGTATCGCCTCACCTCTAACAAATGGCTCCTGCGCCAATACGGAATACACAAACGTAATTTGAAGATTGTGTGCACAAGCGCTAGAGTTTCAGCTTTCAGTTGACACCCTATTTCTTACAATTGACTGAGAAACACTGAAGTTATGGACATTCAAAACTTTGAGGTCGTTTTTTTTAAAGTTGCAAATTTCATGTTTCGCACCGTACAAACCAGTAACACAAGACCAAGGGTCAATATAAGGAGAGTGAGTTTGGTCACAGACTAAAGACTCCCAGTTTTTGCGCGGTTTTACGAAAGCAAGAATCAGCCATCAAGATATTATTTTTTTTTCATCTTATTAATGATGAGAAACGATCTTAACTTCAGATTCAATTGGTAGACAATACTAGCCTTAAAAACAAATGGTGCACCGTTATTCGTCCTCCGATGTGGTCTGGTCTTTGCGCCATATCTTTGATTGCTAGCAATGCCCCGGGGCAATGCCTACCAATTGAATGTCGTTTCTTCGGTTCTTATTTTTAATAAAAATGAATTAATGAAACATGATACAAAAGATGATATCTGGATGGATGATGCTTAATAGACACCAATGACGCATGCTTTAAAAAAAAACTCATTTACTTCTAAAATTGATCCTTATAGTTTTGCGTTACTGCATTCACGGTGCAAAAAATGGAATGTGCAACTTTAGTAAAACGACCCAGAGGGTTTTAAAAGCTCATAACTTCGTTGTTTCTCAGTCAATTGTTAGAAATAGGATGTCAAATGAAAGCTGAAACTCAAGCGCTTGTGCACACGATCTTCAAATTACGTTTGCGTATTCCGTATTGGCGCAGGAGCCATTTGTTCGAGGTGAGGCGATACTTTTTTGGGAGTCTTTATATATAGCTTATTCTATTCCATATACCGTCCCGTGGACCTACCAATTATATATAGGCCTATAAGATAAGGGACACCAGAGTGGTTTGCTCTTTTCTTACAAATGTGTTATTTTTTTTCTTTCAGGCAGCATCATGGATCACGTTCTTCTGGTGGGTTATCATGGTCGGCCTTGGAATAACATATGTAGTGTTTGAACACAAGGACAAACAAAGGAACCAGACGACTCTGTGAAGGCTTAACTAAATTAAATTGCCTGTATTTCATGTCAGCTTACTAGCAATACCAGAAACGTTCAGGAGAGTACAAAAATGTGCCTTTCGAATCTTGATTTACCAGGAAATTTACTTTTTTTTAGTGCCATTTAATATTTAATCAGAAACTTCAAAGTATGCTATTCTTATACTTCCAAGAACATTAACATGACAACACAACGACACCTTCCAAGGACCCAATTTAACTCGCATGTGGTATGGTGGGTCCTTGCTGCATTTTAATACCCTTGGTCCGTGAATTCCACTCACAGCCTAAAGAGGTCCTAACTTCGCCGAGATTTTTGAACCTCAGTAAAGATACATTTATTTATAGAGGTAATCTGATTTGGTTCCTGGAAACTTTCAAAATTGTTTCAGAAGTGCTCCAACTATATGTACTAAAGTCGATCCAAATTAAATAGACCCTCGGTTTTTTGTCACTATAAAACTTCAAGAAAAGTCATGAAAGAAAGATTGTAAGGTTTATTTTGGGACACCCTGTACTCCAAAATGGTCAAATCTTATAAATTGGACAATGTTAGCCTCGTTTTGGTATGATCTACTGTGACATCGGGTACCACTAATGATGTAAACTTTTGGAAACTTCCACTAACGATTTTTGTAGGTAGATGGTTAGAGTTGATAAGTTTGAATTCAAGTAAGCTATTAAACTGGTCAATAGGAGATGGCACTCACTATCTGAAGTGACAGGATGTGAGATAAAAAGAAGGGGTCATTCCGGTACAACAAATTTACACACACAAAATAGGGGGTCATTTTGTGAACAATATAAATAACAAGATGGTTCGCGAACCAGTAGTCTCGCCTGTGTTATCGACCGCCTACTCTGTTAATCGCCTACTTTGTTGACCGCCGACTTTATCATCCATCATAATGGAACAATTTGACACCTTTAAATAAACTTTGACAAACTTGAAAATTTGACCTTTCTTTTGATCTTTGACCCCAAGGGAAATGTCGTATGATTGGACCATTTTGGAAATTTGACCTCAGACGACCTTATGACCTTGACAGTCCTTGCCCTGGGATCAAGCACTATGGTCTAAGTCAGGAGTTCATGAACTATGACCTTGACTTCAAAAATGATCTTGGATGACCTCATGTCAACTTTTGAACAATTTTTGAAATTTGACCTCAGATGACCTTGTGTGTGACCTTGACGTTGGGTCAAGTACTTTCTATAATCTAAGTTTAATCCATGTGGGGTCAGGGGGGGGGCACTGTGGGAGACGCATCCCCAAATTTGATATTGTACAAAAGATCCTCAAAAATCCCCGCTTCAATCTTAATTTTGACATAGTTGACAAGACTGTGGATTAATTGGCCCATTAATCAAATAATTCACACCCTATTCTCACATATAAGTATCAGCATGTAGTTTCAATAACATTTATTTTGCACTGTACAAATATATATAACAAAAGCATTCTGTCCAATATGCACAATTTCCTATTTGGATTGTTTCATGAATATTTACAAGCATTTTGAACTAATTTACATAAAATGCCTTTTCTCAACTTCATTATATATAACCTAATAATACGAAATAAAATACTGAATTAAAATCAGCATTATCAGTATATACAAGGTAACAAATCGTTAATTTCATACTAAAAACTACAGTATTAAACAACATTACAGAGCAAAATACTATTTGGCTGTACATATGGTAAATTCTCTTGGTCAATATATCTCCAATGAATAATTGGGGCAATCTACACAGGAATATAAATCCAGATGAATGCGCATCACCATAAGCCTCTTTGCAGTATTAGAGTGTGGCTATACGGGCGTTAGATCCGGATCCAGATGAATGCGCATCTCCATAAGCCTCTTTGCAGTATTAGAGTGTGGCTATACGGGCGTTAGATCCGGATCTGCTGTACAGCACTCTACGTACATGCTTGCACACACTGTATATGTGGCTCTCTACTCTCTAAATGTAAACGAGTGAAAATTTCACTCCCCAAAAGAGTGAAACTCTTATAAACCACTCAGAAAGGAGTGGTTTTGTATGTTAAAAAAAAAATCAACTCATAAAGAGTGAAAATCACTCTAAAAAGAGTGAATTTCCACTCGTTTGAGGAGTTAAACGAACGACAACCCGAAAAAGAATTGTCCTTCGTTTAACTCCTCTTTTTAGAGTGATTTTCACTCTTTATGAGTAGAAAATTGCTGTTTAACATGCAAAACCACTCCTTTCTGAGTGGTTTATAAGAGTTTCACTCTTTTTGGGAGTGAAATTTTCAATCGTTTACATTTAGAGAGTAATTAATGGACTATATACGGGGGTTCGTGCAGCTTATGAGACATAAAATTCCACAACTTTTCCATTACAAAAAAGGAATTTTCATGAACTAAGCTTTGCCAATTCTTTTTCTCCGGATTTTAAGATATTGGCTTGATACATTTTGGTTCAAATTTGTTTCTCGTTTTAAATTTCCAAATATATGAATCACAATTTTGTAATTTTCTATGACTTCTGACATATTTACGATTTTCAACCATTTTTCTATGTCTGGAAATCATTTTTGAAATCCCAGAACCTTTCTGTGGTTTACATGACTACAGAACGGTCCCTGTATATTAGCTCCTCATAAATTCCCCAAATATGGGTACAATTTTCCTAAATCCCAGGCAATGCTACACAGGAGTGTATACTGATAATCGGCATAAACTTTCTGAAAATTGTCTGGATTTGGAATGGAAAAGAGGGAGATTTTCCAGGGGGCGTGTGTGGATTTCAAATGGAAGAGCCCATTAGTGTATCAAAACAGCAAGAAAGAGAAAAGTGGTTATGTTTTCAAAATTGGTTTGGCCAAACTGACCAAATAAAGACTGAAAATGTGTAAATTCTATTATGTTTCCTCAATTTGTTTTGCTCTCTCATTTCAGTTATTTTTATGCCCCCCCCCCTAAAAAAGCTTGCTTTTTTAAAAAAAATATATACAAATATGAAGGAGATTTTTTTGGACAAGTGTGAATGCACCAGTTACTGTCTTCTACGTCAAAACAATGGTCAAAATAGAGAATTACAGTTATACCCCTCCTTTTAAATTCATCAACAGACTTCCACAATATAACATTATTTTTTTTTACAAAAAGAACAAAAACTCTACAGTTTAAGTATAGTTTGCGAAACAGATACTCTTATCTTAAGGTTAACCTAATTCCCTATTATTAAGCAGAATTCTATGGCTTAAGCATATTTTCAACACTTTTGTCCCATTGTGCAAAGTGTTTCATGGAAAATTAACAGAAACTGAAACTAACAAAATTGACATTTCTCATCTGATTCCATTAAAATGGCATAGTTATGTATGTATTTCAATGTATCAATATAAACATGCCAGTAGAATTCTTTACATCAGGGTTCTCAACTAGGTTTTATAATGCCCCACAAAAAAAACTGGAAAATTGTAGGGTAAAATAAACCAATTTTTTAGGACAAATAAACCAATTTTCTTGTTACCCTTCTACACTATACTCAAAGCAATAGTTCCTTTAATATAGAAACAGGCTCAACTAAATGTTTGTGGCTAAATAAAGCTATCCAAAATTAATAGAAAACATAAGAATAATGAAACATACAAATCTCTTTTCTATTGGAAAATTTGTAAGTCAACTATGCTCATGTATATGAGCATATACGAACATATGGCCCGGGATCAAATTATCTGGCCAAAATTGCACAAAGGCAGTACAAATACCCTGTTTTTGGTTTTATAACATGCACTTAATTTCAATGTAATTTTGTTGTTTGTGAAAGTAGGTAACTTTGTTTTAATATTGGATATTCATTCACCTGCCCCCCCCCCCCCTATGATTTAATTTAAATACTGGGATGAGTACTAACATTTTAGTCTTTAAATTATTTCAAAATGTATGGATTTGGATTGAAAATGGTTATTATTTTGATTTTGGAATTAAGAAAATCTTCCACTCCTTTGATAAATTGCCTAGATTTGGAAAGCCTCAACTGCTGAGTTTGGACAGAATTCAAATTTTTTATAAAAGGGGTGCATGTTTTACATAGAATAACCTCTTCTAATGAAACAATCTAGGCTTGATGTCCAAAGACATTCGCACGCCTGACATTCGCTAACCCTACAGAGAAAACTTTGCTCAAACGAGAAGCGTCATTCGCTTAACAAATATCAAAACATTCGCCACACTTTCAGATCGAGTGGAAGCGAATATCGCTCCAAATATTCTTGGGTCTGTTTATTTAATAATCACAGCATTGAAATATGCACAAGTGACATTTGCTTTCATCGATTTAAACAATAGGAGCGACATTCGCTCTCTGTTTTAGCGAATAAGTCAGAGTTAATATCAAGAGCGAATGGCACTTGGGTGAGCGAATGTCTTTGGATGCAAATAATTACATTTTGTGCACACAATTTAATGGAATCGCCATAGAAAATGGCACATACTTCTTAAATTCACATAATTTACACTTTAAATTCAATGTGGGGGCACTCCTTTATTCTATGAAAGACAATAAGTAACCAATTTACTAATAGTAAAAGGGTATTTTTATATTGTACAATAGGGCACTTACAGTGCAAATCATAACAATGGTCATAATTTTAAGAGTTCATCCTTTCTATAAAAAAGGTGTGAAAATAATTTTAAAAATTGTGCAAAAAGTGACTGATCACATTCAATTTTGGTCATGCATACGTACTGACTAATTTTGGAGTAACCTCACCCAACACTGTGCTCTAACCTTCCCAGTCTACTACTGTCTATGCTTCAAGAAATAGATGCAAGCAATTCACTTGTTTTCAGGTGTTTTTTTGACCACACACTTAACAATTTGAATATCATCAGCCTTAATATTAAAAAAAATACCAATATATTACAAAATCTAATTAAGTACAAATATTTATCTCTTCCTTACAATATTTTCTTAAAGCAAATTAGCACAAGGCAAATATTTATTGCACATAAATAGATCAGTAAATTTGGTTCCAAGTCTTAAAGGTGCAAATCATGATTCTGACGTGATGACAACCCCACCTCTTTTCTAGTTAAATAATAATAAGAATACAACTTAAATGCATGCTGAAAATTTCAAATGCTTCCATCCATTCGTTTTCAAGTTACGAAGTTTTCAGTATTTAAAAAATCTCCATAGGCTACTGTGTTGTAATTATTGTTGGGGCCCGACAGTAATAAGGAAATGATACATTTTTCTATTTTTCTAAAAAATGCAAGCATATTTGAAAGAATGGTTTGGGGATTGTATTATACACCAGTCGAAGGATTCATTTTAGCTACAAAACTCAATTTTGATAGAGGTGACCTTGAGGATAAAAAGTGGATCATGAATTGCCCCTTTAACTAAAACCTCTCCTCTTTTCTATCTACAAACTGCATACATGCTAAAAATTTCACTATATTATTTGTTTTTGAAGTTATAAGCTACACCATTATTTGTTTTTGAAGTTATAAGCTACACTCTGAGGCTGCGATCACATAGAACTATACTAAACGTCACTCACCTTTTTCCTATCTATAGGACCTTTTTTCTGTGATGCTATCCACGATATAAATCAATCATCTCTGTACTGTTTATATATACATGAAGCCATTTCAAAAAGCCCTCTGATCTCACTCTAGAAATGAAAGATTGTTTTCCAGTGTGAGATCAGTACGCTGGCTAGCTCTAAATTCTAATGATTATGGATTTACATTTTGGATAGCATCATGAAAAATAAAGGTCCTATAGATTGGACAAACGTGCCCGTATAGGGTATGGTATAGTTCTATGTGATCACTGCCTTAGTACTGTAATTACAGTTGGGACAATATCAATTTAGAAAATGACAAAATAGGCTAGTTCAAATGTGTTCACTACTTTTTTTGTCCAATTAAAATTTGTATATTAAAGCCTTTGTCTGTTATTGAGATAACGAAGCATTTGAACTGACTTATTGTCTCATGAATGTTAACATAGGAGAACGATTTCAGATTTGTGATATAATATATCAGTCAAAAATGTTATTAGCTACAAATATAAATTATGGAAGATGACTTTGGGGATGAGGCTGTGGCTCATGAATTGCTCTTTTAAGTCTGTTTGTCATATTCAGCCCACCACCAATGTAGTGGTTATCTCAAATTTGCCCGGGGGGCGCTCAAAGAAAATAGTGGTATGCATGCTCGTCAGAAAAGAAAAAATCGAAAAAGGGTTGGATTTTGCCCCCTTGGCAGCAACCTTGACGTCTTTAGAAAAACGGATACCTTTTAAGGATAACTTTCAACATTAAAGGTCGTCTTTTAACGATATCTTCTACTTTAGGGTCACTTTTTTGCCAGCTAGTCTAAAATTCCCAAGAAATAACTACAGAAAAGGCTTCCAATGTATTATTCATGTTTTTATAGCAGAAAGTAGTGCGTTTTTACACCGTTAAGGGTCCATTTCAATGTGCTACACCATTAATGGGTCAAATGTCCATTACCACATTTAGGGGTCAACTTTAATGTATTACGACATCGCGGCATTTAGAGGTATGATTTTGCATATTTTACGACATTAAGGGTTGGAATTTGCTGTGTATGATTTTGACATTTAGGGTCCGATTTTGAGGTGCCCTGACGAGCATGCGTACCACTGTTTCCCGGGGCAAATTTGTAGCAGTAATGCAAAGTTACTTAAATTCGTCATGTGAGTGCTAACAAGCTGTATATGCAATAGCTGCCTTTTGTCCTATAAATTTGCATTGCACACTTATATAATGACAAGTCTTGGGTCAGTGGCTCTTGAAATGGTAATGGTTCCTAATTTGTGTCAGCTGAAAACTAATTCCAGAGACACTGACATATGGGAGAGGCATTTTGAGCAGTTTTTCGCACTGTAGTGATAAGGTGTTAATCAAATATAACATATGGCAGCCATTGCAGATATGACTTTATTGCACCCACATGACAAATTGCTATTTCAATTTGTTGTAAATGATTTCATTACTGTGAAACAACCTGAATGGAGACCCGACATAACACATATATTAAAGAACATGATAAGGCAGCTATTTCTACAATATCCATTTTAATATACAAAAACAAAAGCTGCCTCATTGTTTATTCCACGTTCTTGACACATAAAGGCATTAAACCAGAAACCCTGATAGAAGTACAAAAGGACGATTTCAAAACCAAACCTCAAGATCCTTTTGACTACATTCTAAACTACCAGTTTCAATAGCCAAAATAAAACTGCACGGTGCTACTATTAATTACAGAGTAATTCACTCTGGAACAGATGATTAAACACATACCAGATGTAAATGACTGGGAAGTTGCGGTCAATACAAAGTGTGATAAAACATTGGCCACAAATCAGTCTGCCGTAATTCACTGTTTTTTGCAAAAAAATGATACTTTGATATTCTTTTCAACATTTTTCAATAGTTTCCAAAATGGGCATTGTTTCAAAAGCCCTTTGGCAATTTGTAGCACAAATTAGAGTGAAAAATTTGATTTTTGACTCCTCGCCTTTACCCAGTAACTGGTTATGGGCCTGGAAAACAAGTAAACTACGCCATAAGTTTCTACCCATGATTTCAACACCTTTTTTCTGATATTTTTTGGCACATCAACCAAGTCTCATTGATTTATATATAGTCAGAATGTTTCAAGTTCTTTAACGTGTGATACCAATTTGCAAAGATGGATGCTTTTAAAATTTACCTCTGAATTCAATTGTTGTAAATTGATCAATTACTCGCAGAGAACCATTATCAGTACCAAATGAGTACAGGACCACTGGTAACTGTTAATACGGTATCTAACGGGTCAATAATGCTACTGTGTGCTGTTACGATGAATTGAATAGCCCGGGCTGTGGAGCGAATCCTAGTGTTATTGATCCCGGCTACTCACGGTGTGCAAGCATGGTGCTTGTGGTTTTACCCTGAGTGTGTCGTTCAGGAATTATCAAGAATTGAGTTCAGAGTAATTTTTTTAAATCATCCGTTCTTTGAAAATCGGGGTTGCTGGTTGGAGAATTTGATACATTCCGACTTCAAATTGATGGGACTTTGTTGATGTGCCAAAAATTATATGAAAAATATCAATTTCATTTATCTATACTCTACAGGCATGTAGAAATCATGGGGAAAATCTTATGGCGCGGAGTTTATTTGTGTTTTGAAGTCGTCCCACCAGAGATTGATGGCTGCTGCATGACAAATAGGAACAGTCATTACTTTGTCTCTTCTTTACTTGTTTTTCTTGACCCCTCTTGACCTTTGATTACTCCATTACTTGTTTTCCTTGACCCCTCTTGACCTTTGACCACTCCATTCATCTTAGATTCACCTTTGACCTCTGTGCCCTTCTCCTGGTCATGTGGTGCATCACCATTAGGAATAGCCTTCGTTGAATCATCTTTTACATTTCTCTCTTCTTTGGAATCGCCATCCGCCACCTTAGAAACAGCTCCCTCTAGTTTAGATAATACACTTGAGCTACTACCACCATCTGATGTTAGGCTCTCACTTGATATTTCAATTGTTTCTTCACCACCTTTTTCAGTTGATTTATTTTCTTCTTTATCTTCCACATTCTCTGTTTGGGATAGTTTCTTTTCTTTTCTTTCACCAGTCTCTTTATCAGCCTCTGCAACAGATGGATTGTTCTCACTACTAGTTTCTTTGGCATTAGTTACATCAGTTCTTTGCTGATCAGTGTCAGAGGCTTTAGCATTTTCAGTACTAGTCTCTTTCACATCCCTTGCATTGTCATCTTGTTTATTACCATTTGATCCTCTTCCTCCTCCTCTATCATCCCCTCCTCCTTTTTCTCCGGCTTCTTCTTCTTTCCCTTCTTTCTCCTCTGCTTCTTTCTTCTTCTTCTCTTCTTTCTCAGCATTTTGTTTGGCCACAATAGCTGACCAGTTCTGCAGATTGGCCCTAAATAAATTAAAAACAAAAGTAAAAATGCAAATATTGAGAGTTGAAAATTCAGCCATTATCATGATTATACGACATATAAGACCTAAAAAATTGTTTGATTGGCGTAACCCGACCAACCGAAGACCCCTAAATATTTTTTTTTGAGCATGGTAAAAACCCTCCAAATCCCAAATTAGATAGGTATCGATTCATGGGGCCCTGAGATATGGCTTACAGGACATTCAAAATGACAAATAAAAGATGTGTTACAGAAAAAGTTTTTTTTGTATATGTGTCGTATATTTTGTGTTCTTGTATGTGAAACATAGACTTTAAAAATAATTCTGACCTACCTATCCTATTTTTTTTTTCTATGTTTCGCCAATCAAACAATTTTTAGGCCTAAGTAAGAGTTTTGAAACAGCCCCTAATTGGTTTGTAGAATACCTATGGAGGCGGTTGAGCCGGAGGGGGGTGTAACTGTGTATTCTGACCGGGTAACCAACCATGTTACCAAAAAGGTGAGATCTGGACAGGTCTCGAGACTTGCAATATAGGGTATCAAAATAAAACTGGTGCTCTGCAAGTCTCACATACGGTATCAAATATGACTTCCAAGTCTCTTATAGGGTATCAAACTAAGAAAGAATGGTCAAATTAATGACAATTGTATCTTGAATTACCAATAAAAGTGCTTCAAAGCATAGAAACACTTTTTAAAGGTGTTCAAATGGTACATATAGTTGCATTTTACCTATGATTTCTTGTTATAATTATTTCGTCGTATTTACGTATGGTCTCAGATAGGGTATTTATTTGAACAGGTATTGTCCCGGATACCTGATTTCACACATTTTTGCCAATTTTTGGTCTCACATAGGGTCACCTTCGGAACTCAGGTGGTTACCCGGACACAACTATCAGTAACCGGGGGGGGGGGGGGGGGGGGGGG
>JXSR01S004399.1:19353-36227 GCA_000969725.1 Ophiothrix spiculata
TTTTATATCATGATATCACACAGGTTTGTTTCATGCCGTGCAATGGAACAAACTATTGCACGGCTCAAATCACTGTAATCATGATATAAACTGTAACATGACCTCATCTTCTGAACTATCAGGCTGGGAATTGAGGACAGACTCTAGAGTGGAGTCAGTTGAGCTGATGTGATCCATGAGAACTAAAAAAAATCTGTTTGTTATTGGGGTCTTGAGCCCGGGGGGGGGGGGGCACTGACATAGGAAGGTGATACGGGTATGTGCGGCCCTCAAGATCCCCTTTTCACGCCTTGTCTGCCGCTCACTAGACCCCCATTTCAAGTCCGACTTTTAGTTCGCAAGCCTTATTTTCAAAGTATTTCATTTCCCTAGCCTCATTTTTTGAAATTTAGTTCCCAAGACCCCCATTTCAAGCAAAATTTCGAAGGGTTATTTTTTGGTCCCTTCAGTTCTCTAGACCCCCTTTTCAGAGTCAATCTTCCGTTCCCTAGACTTGGGTTTCGTATATCGGGCCAAGGGACTTCATTTGGAATGAAAGATTGCATAGAAAAGGGGTAACTTTGGAGAACTGAAGTGACCTATGAAGGCTTTATTTTGTGGTCAGTTTTCTTGAAAATCAGCATTTTAAGACCCCTAAACATGTGCAGTGCTTTCCGTGTTGGTCAGGAAAAAATAACCCTTTTTCTGTGTTTTTCTGTTCACGCATTTATATAGCTCAGTGCTACCCCCAGAATTGGACCTATTCTAAAAATGTAATGATTAAATTTTGAATTCTATCTGCCAATTTTTGTATTTTTTTTTTCTTTGAAAAATTTGCAAAAATTAAATTTACTGTACAGGAAAGGAATTCCTTTTACAGTAAATGAATTCATTTACGTAAATAAATTATGAGCAGTGTTTCCGCTAAGGCCGTATGGCACGGTGAAAATTGGCGCAACGAGTTTCTGAAAATGTGTGAGAAAGATATTTTTCTATCTTTATCGAGCCAGCCACAGCTCACAGCTCGTCAAGTGTTCGAGCCCTGCTCGCGCCAAACTCCTTGTGCCCTTGAGCAAGACACTTTACTCGAATTTGCTCCTCTCGTTGTGCAGTGGACTAGCAACCCGCTCACAGCAATTTATATAACCTGGCCCAATCGCTATGAAAAGGAGATGGGCACCTCTGGATGCACTGAAAAGTGTCACCACCAAATTTACTTTTACTTTACAGCTCAAGATTTTGGTGCAAGCGCCTCTTAAACTTTGTCAAACTTGCTCAAATTGGCGCAAGCTCAAAAACCTTAGCGGAAATAGTGATTATGAGCCTTTTCCGAACTGAAATAAAACCTGGGGTACTCAAGTTTGTATTTTGTTGGGGTGTCTTCCATGGAATATCAAAGAAATTTTACTTTTTTTTCAATAAAAAAGAAAGAACATTAGTAATTGAGTCAAATTCATACAAATATCCTGTTTTTATATCCCATTTAAAAAAGAATACATAGACACACTAGGTAGCCTGATTCTGCTTGTGTTGATACACATTATACTTTTGTTCCAAGTATCCCCCTCCAACAATCCCAGGGGGGAAGTACTTAGTACAAAAGTGATTACAGGGATGTGCTGCAAACTTGGGTAGTAAAACCAGGCTGTCTGGTATGCCAATGGGTCCTTTTTCTAAATTTTCTTTGCAAAATGTGGTATTTTGATGGGTCTTTTCTTCAAAATTTTCTATAATTTGTGCCAGAATGGCGCAAATTTTTGATTTTTTTAAAATTTCAAACAAAAATCAGGAAATTTCTGGCAAATTATCATTTTTGGGAATTTGGTACATGGATGGGTCCCTTTTTCTTAAAAATTGGTATATAAATGGGTGGTACTTCAAATTTCCCACCAAAAGCAAACTCGAGTACCCCCCCCCCCAACAAAAGGCGCGTAACAGAGGTCACTTGTCAGGGGGGTCAACAGCTTTATTTTCCCGTTCTAAGGCTGGAGTTTCCTGCTGAAGGGGTAAAAACTGGCTGATTAAGCAAGATTTTCTGTCATTTTCATCCCAGTCAAAGTCGTCAGAGGGGTGGTCTGTTTCGCTACTGCCCGCCAACAATAAACACTGCTCTTCCTGTTTTTCCCAACTTGCCACAAACCATGATGATGCTGGTAATTAATGGTTAATTAACCATGTTGTCAATATATATTGAAACAAAGTAACCAGGGTAAGCATTTGGGTGTCAGATTACAATGAAAGTTTAATGTCCAGATGTGTAGCCGGGGGGGGGGGGGGGGCATTTTTTTCTAATAATTTTGAAGTGACCAAGGGAAGTTCCTAGGGGCCCTACCACAGGTTTTTGCGCTTAGCGCGAAATTGAGAAAAACAAATATATCGCTGCTCCATGTAATTGTCAAACTTAACGCAGCGGCTCCCTCAGTGGGAAAAAAATTAAAATCAATCCAGTCGTTTTTGTGCTAATTAGCATAAAGTGATTTTTTAAGGGCGCTGTTCAAATTTGTTTTGCTCATAAAATCGAAACCAAATTATGTTTTTCTAATTGTATTAACTTATCAATTGTATAATTGTACTTGCAATGTGCAAATTTGAGCAAAATTTCATTCGAAAATTACTTTGGGAACACAGTGTTTGAAATGTTATTTTGATAAATATTTAATTGCTAAAATAAGATTAAATTTAATGGTAATTGATTATCTATACCCCAGAAATTGATTTGATGTTGGAAATACCATTTGGAACATTCAGTGGTTTTGTTGTTGGCAAGCCATTAATTTAGTGTAGTGTGCCCTAAACAATAGCCAGTATTATAAAATGTGATCTTGTTTATGTCTGAAGTGTAGAGATTTAAGATAGTGGTAAGTCCTTATCTTTCTAAGAAATTTCTTTGTAAACAATAAAGGTCAGAGAGTGTGCCATGTGGCAGATGATGATTATTGCCCAGTCTACCTGATGCTAATTGTTTAATTACTGGCTTAATTACTCTCAATGAACTTCATAGCAATGAACTGAGTACATGTGTTGCTCCTCATTCATACACTGGAAGTTGAACTGGACAGTAGTGGTATAATTGCTATCCACATCTGCGCTTGGATTATATAGACAGATTGATGAGACCTATCTTTGTATTTTGAGGAGAGTGAGATTGTTTGCAAGATATTTTGCTAACTTTTCATCTTCAAGTATTTCTCCTCGATATATTGATGTGTAACTCAGGGTGTAACTCGTAGAGAAGACAGAATCTTGGATACTAATGGCTTTGTTTTCAGAATGGTAAGTAAATTGGAAAGTGATTATTGATAATTATGGTATAGGTAAATTATGAATTTTCATAGTCCATGGATCATATAAGTATATATTTATTTGTATAATCAGTCATCTGTATATGAAGAGTTTGTTTCCAAAAGGGCCTTAATCCATTTAAGTATATTTTGAGAAAACTAGCAAAAACCTTTTTATTGTTGTGCAAAATTACTTTTCCAGTTTTTGCTGCTGTACATTTTAGAAATTGGTCCTCTTACTAAAATGACACCACTCAAGAAAATCAGAACTTCTTTATTTATTTATTTATTTATTATGTAAAGGTTTATTTTCATTTGGTAGTGGATTTAGGCCCTTTTGGAAATAAACTATGGATTTAAAGCCCTTTTGGAAACAAACTGAGATTTTTGTGCCTCTGTAAGCTCAATGAAAGCAAGTTCTGGGGAAAATAGTTTGGTTCCATGAAACTACTACTATAGTACTCAGTGGCATAGCCAGGTTTTTGAAAGTGGAGGGGCCACAATATGAAAACGAACCGTCAAAATTGAATTGACCATGCGAGCGGAGCGAACAAATTGATCGGAACAAATAACGGGTGGGGTTCAGGGGCCCGCCTTAGGGCCCCTGGTGCCCCCGGAAGCTCCGGATTCTTAGCTATTTGACACACTGCAGGAAGGCTAATTGCAACAGTTTGTCTATATGAGGTAATTTTTGCAGGAACCAACACTGGCAGGTGGCCCCTGGCCACTTAGATCGAGTTTACCGACGGGCGCTTTTTTAACCGAAGGACGGTCAGTAATGGGGGTGGCGAAAAAAAAAAGAATAACTTCTTGTCATGTTTAATTTATTTCTAAGCATTTTCTGCTTTACAAGTTAGGTCCTCTAACTATAGTGACATCACTTATTGAAATCAAGACTTTCTGCTTATTTTTTATTGAGAGCTTTATTTACACCCTAAAATGGATTTAGGCCCTTTTGGAAACAAACTATTGTGGATTTAGGCCCTTTTGGAAACAAACACATATTTTTGCCTACTGGTTAACTCAATAAAAGCAAGTTCGAGGAAAAATAGATTGGTTCCATGAAACTACTACTAAAGTACTACACTATGGCACCAATAACTCAATTTTGACAAATAGTGGATTTAGGCCCTATTGGAAACAAGCTCTTCATATCTAGACTTATTTATTAAAATTGTTAAGCTTAGCTCTTTTACCTCAGGCCACACACTTATTGACCATTCTTCATATATTTAAGTTGTATAGCAAACTGCCAAGGGATTTTTGACTAGGGTTACATTTTGTCTTATGTGGATAACATAATCCACCAAAGAACATAAAGGTGTAGGTTCCTATTTTAACATGTGTTTAATTTTCTTTTAAGTCATTGACCTCGACCTCTGAAATGTATTTTATGAGGTTTCACCTTGGTTTGCCTCTTGTTTACTCTTCAGAGGCAAAACAAAGTATGCAACCATGGGGATGAGGCTGTTATGAAAATACATAAAGAAATTGAAAATAGGTATACCAATTAACTTTATACTTTTGCTATATCTCAAAAACTATTTGGAATTTGGAGGTGAAATTTTAGATTTACAATCAGAAAAATATGGGCTTAAATTTGACATCAAGAAATGCAATACTTCCAGGTAAGCCCTTGGGATGAGAATGTGATCGGAACCTACACCTTTAAGGTACCAAACCGTAATCAAAGTGTTGAAGTTGACAAATGCTTTTTTTCTGTGTGTTTAAGCTCTCTTTCAAATATGGTTCGATTAAATAGCAAATGTCATTTGGTCCACTTTTTGTGATATAATATTTTGTAACTTTCCATCCAATATTTTATATGGACATATTCTATAATGAGGTTCTATTATGGAGTTTAGTCTACATTTAATACTACAAACTAAGATTTTTCTTTTACATTTCATAAAGCTGATACTAGGTAATTTTTGTACTGATTCCTGAAGTCTTGTGAAGAAGTTTTTGCTCTTGTTTTATATCATGGGTGCATAAAGAGAAAAATATATAGTCAGAAAATCAGCCGACTGGATCTAGGCCTGTCCCTTTAACATTTCCACAAATTGGTTTTGTTTGTTCCACATAATTGTGAAGAAAAACTGCCTAACATCTCCACATGTTGGTTCTATTTTGTTCCATGTACAGATTTCTGTGAGGAAGGGGCGTTTTAATGGCTCCAGCAAGTACATTTCTTCGCTTGTTTGCTTTTCGTTAAGGAACGGGAATCCTCCCAGATACCTGACTGTCAAAGCAAAACTGAAAGTGACAACTTGTTAAAGGTTAGTTAATAGTGAGTGTTGTATACCTAAGCTATATATATCTGAAGAGATGGCTACCATTATTGATACCCTTCTATGAGATATCAAAGAAAGGGAATCTTCATCAGAAACACCAACGCCACATGGGGTCGCCACTTTATACACTTCATCTGTTTATCTGCCTAAAATTGCCTGAAATCTTTGAATATAATATAAAGGTTTGTTCCACAAATGCCAACTAAAAAGAACTTATCTAATATTTCCACAATTTGGTTTTGGCAAAACTGAAGAAATTTGTCTAAGATTTCCTCACTTTGGCTTTATTCCACATCTAAGTGCCAAACTTAAGAAAATTGCTTAACATTTTCACATTATGGCTTTGATTATTTCACAAGTGCCAAACTAAAGAAAAGTGCTTAATATTTTCATATTTTGGTTGTGTTTCTTCAACAAAATGTTGAACAAAAGAAAATTGCCTAACATTTTAACACTTTGTTTTTGCTTGTTTTTACAAGTGTTAAACTTAAGAAAAATGCTTATCATTTTTGCATTTTGGTTGTGTTTCTTCAACAAATGTTGAACTGAAGAAAGTTGCCTAACATTTCAACATTTTGGTTTCGCTTGTTTCACAAATGATAAACTAAAGACATTTGACTTGTGTTTGTTCCACACATGCTAAACCGAAGACAATTGCTTATTAGTATTTCAACAGTTTTGTGTTGTCCAAGAAGATTGCCTAACATTTCCACAATTTGGTTTTAATTTCATCAAACGCTGAAGAAAAACTGCCTAACATCTCCACAAATTGGTTTTATTTTGTTCCATACAGATTTCTTTGAGTTAGAGTCGTTTTAATGGCTCCAGGAAGTACATTTCTTTGTTTGTTTTTCTTTAAGGAATGGGAATCCTCCCAGATACCTGACTGTCTGCTGTCACAGCAAAACCGAAAGTGACAAGTTATTAAAGGTGAGTGAATATTTATTGTCCTCTACCTTTAATACATCTATTTTTTCTATTATACAGGTCTGAAGAGAATGCTTCCATGGTCCTCATATTTTTTGATATTGACACCAATAAAGAGATGGATACCATAGTCCCCTGATTTTAGATATATATGAATTTCTTGTCTTGTGTAAACTTAGAAACAACAAATACTGCACAGCTTTTTACGCTCAATGAGCAGCTGAAAATGGTAAGAACAGTGTTTTTTGAGTGTTTTTTCATTAGCATTTTAATTCTACTCAACCAAACTTCTGTGCGCTTATACCATGTTAAAGCTCACTTAATGAGCTATTCTGTAGTACATTTTAAAAAATTTTACAAGATAAAAACTTTTTTAATTTTTGTTCCCACAAATCACCCTATTTGTCAATGAAAGAAGCAAAGTTTTCTCTATCTGTCAAACTATTACTGGTCTGCATTTCATGTCAGATACAATGCGCATACACCATTGTAATAATGGAAATTTTGCCTTTTGTGATGAGATATAAGGGACGCATCATTTGACTTTCAGGGGGGGGGGGGGCTGGCAAAATGTTTTTTTTTTTTTTTAGTTGGCCTCAGGTCAATTTTTTTTTTTACTTTGCGAGCCAAGTTTTTTTTTTAAAACTTTTCTTACATTATGGAGACATATCTGGTGCACAACTTGTAGGGGGTTTAGGGGCTAAGCTCCTGAAAAAAACAAGCAAATTGAAGTAATTACAGACATTTTTGAACCTTAATTAAGGGGTCCAGATTTACGATCTAGATTTTGCCGACAATATAGCCCTGCTAGAATCATCCATCACAGGCACAGTTATCAAGTACCAAAGCAGCAGCAAAAAGCTTGGGCCTTGACATCAGTGTAAGCGGCCCTTTTTGACAAAAGCAGGGACAACCAATATATTAGATTCAAAAGGTAGACCCAATTTTTAACATAGCTTTTGAAAACTGAAAATAGGTCACTATTTTGTCAACATAGCTGTTGAAAACTGACAAGTAAGAAACCAAATTCCTTTTTGAGCAACCGGCCTTTTTAAGGGCCAGTTGCTCAAACAACTGGTCCTTAACAGCTTAAACCAAGCAGCCCATTTGGCGATTGTCAAAACGTCTGCCACCGTTATGTACATGTAGATTTCATTGACAATGAATCAAAGTGTTACATATGTACCATGTAATTGCTTGAAAAAACAATAATCCATCATCCATGAGCAAAAATCATGAAAATGGTGGGTTGACTGTAAACAATACATTTTCTTTTTCAATTTTATCCATCTACAGGGTTCATCACAGGACACAAAATTGACTTCTGAATGGAAAACGATGAATTTAAAACATCACACAGAACTCAATTGAAAATGCAAAAAATTAAAAATGACAGAACTCAGAACTTGATTTCAAAGATACAAAGGATTGAAAAATATTTAAAATTCCTTGACTTTAACGTGAGAATACAGAACTCAACCAAAGATATAGGAACAAGGAATGAGAACTTTGGTTTTCTGGATCATCAGGAGTTCAAGATTCATTATAACAGGATGGATTTATATCAGAAGAACTCCAGGATAGAGATAGAAGAGGGGCATCGGAGAAAGGACAGCTGGAATGAATGAATTAGAGGAACACTCCAGGTAGGGTATCTGGAAATGACAAATCAATTATCAATATGCCAAATCAGCATGTGCGTTTTGTATTTGTACCAGAAATTGAGCGAAACTTCAAAACTTCTTCACTTTTTCAGTGTTCATATATCATACTTGTTGTTCTATGCTCCAAAATGTGTGTTCTTGCTTTCCAAGAACTATATGGAAACACACATGAAAAAATGAAGATTTGTTTCCTTTGTTAAAATGTGAATGTTAAAGGGACTAGCCTAGATTCCACTTAGAATTAAAAACTTATGGAAATGCTTTAAATAAAGCTGAAAAGTGTAGTTTAATCCAAAAAAGTACAAAAATGTACACAGAAATGGCTCAAATTGACAGCAAATTGATTTACAATATATCTCTATGTGATGGTGGTGTGACTATCCAGTGTTTTCTAAATCCTAGATTTGTACCTCAGTCTGGATTTACCAGATAAAAGATCAAATGAAGCTCTTGGAGATAAGTTAATACATATCAAAAGAGAAACAATTTTATCAAAAACAATTTTTTTAACCATCACAGGTGTAGAAACAAGATCTTTTAAAGATTTAACACTTTTTCAACCATTTTTGTCACCGGCGACAAAAAATACAGTTTGTAAATAATTTCATTTTTCTCCTCTGTTACACAAATTCAGTGGAAACTACTGGTAGGATTTGTTAGTATAATCATGTACTATCGATACATGTGAAAAAATATATAGTCAGAAAATCAGCAGACAGGATCTAGGCCAGTCCCATTAAATATGTTAAAGTATTAGTACCAAAATTCAAATGCATAGGTGACCACCCACCACAAACCTCCTTTATTGTAGATTTAAAAAAATTATATCTTAGACTTTGAAATGACGCTTGTTTCAAATTCATACGACATCCAGAAGTCAAGTAGATTTTTTACGATTCTTCAACGAATGACATGTCAGAAGACCTAAAACCAAGAAAATGTACATCAATTTTGTTATATTATGCACATCTTCAATGCAACTATATTTACAAAATGTTGATTTCCTGATATTTTGGAGTTGAAATGAAATCTGATATTTTGCTGCGAGTTTAAGATAAGCATGAACATTTCAAATCAAGGTTCGTGATGGATGGCTGCATTTCAAATGGTGTAACCCTCAATATTGTCTATAGAGCTAGTGCACCTTAATGCAAGTGGACATACATGATTTTGTGATGAAATTGAATCCACAATTTAGAGATTACATTTTATGAAAAACATTAACACTGGCCTGTCCAGGATTTTTCCTTGCAGGGGGCTTAAAGTGGCTTTGTGATTTGTGCGGGGGGCTTACAGTCAAAAATTGTCAATCTTAGGCTGATTTTACATGACTTTTGCAACTCTGTGGGGGGCTTCAGCCCCCAAAGCCACCCCCTGGACACGCTACTGATTAAGCTAATTGAAGTCATAGTGAATGATCAGAAATTTACAGATACAGATTTATTTTTATGCAAGATAACAAGATGTTACTCATAATTCTCTTGTATTGAGGCGACAATGTTTTAAAATTATTCTTTGATGCTTCAACTTTTCCAAATCCCTCTAGATATAAAGTGCTTTGAAATACCTTGCATTTTCAAATAGCTGGTCCATTAATGTTCTTTTCAACGTAAACCTAATAATGGCTAATATGCTAGACTTATTTTAATTTATGCCTAGCATGAAATTATTGATCTGATCAGACCAGTAAACAATTTGTACTTAACCAACAGTCAACACAATAATTATATTGATGATAATTTTATTCAAATTTTGAAATGTTGTTAGTGTTTTGTTTATTTGTTTGTTTTAATGTTTGTTGGTGTGTTAAAATGTTTCTGTATGTTCATAATCATAATTATGATGAACATCGTAGTGTAAACTTGACAGCGATGGTTATGACTTTTTGTAATTTTGCCTGAATTTGCCTGAAAATGTGAATTTCCCAATACTTTTGTACAGTGAAGATCCAAGCATTTTTGCCTGAATTCAGGCAAAAACCTGAAAATAATCATGCCTGGTTAAACTATCATGACTATGGTAAACCTAGCCTGTTCAAAGCAACCATGTTTGTCCCACCTAGCACATTGGGTTTTTATAATAATTTATTTTTAAATTAAAAACAACTGATCCAAAATATGTTTCGAAGTTTTGATGATTTCATGTTCCACATAAGTCTTCTGTAGTCTAGCCACTTCACTTCAGAGAGATCGATGATGTTTCTCATATACATGGTGCACAGCACACCTTTCATTAAGTAACCTATGGTAGATTTAAGGGGTGGGGGAACTACTGCCAATTTTTCTTACCAGCAAAAAAAATGAGATTTTAGTAATTTGAGAAAGTATTGATTTTGTTCTTTCATTTGGTTCAAATTAATCAAAATCGGACTTTCCTTTGAAAAGTTACAGCTTTTTTAGTCATTTTATGTCCTTTGTATTTCTTTATTTATTACAATCTTTAAATGCATTTATCTGAAAATGTGATCTTTGCTGATTTAGGGTATTCATTATGTGCTGGTGTTGTGACATCTACAAGAATGTTTATACAGTTCATTTTTATCTTGGTGCATGTTCCAAAACTTGCACCATCCAGAGTGATTGTGATTGTATATTTTCAATTAAACTTTCAGGAGTTGTTTCATTTCCCTCAGCATATCACACCTTCATAACCAATAAGTCTTTAGGGTACATTTAAATGATTTAACCCTTTCAAAAATTGTGATCTACCTTGAAGATCAAATCCTCCTGATCTTCCAAGTAATACATCATACTTATAGCAGTCTTATAAATACAGGCCCACGAAATAAAAGTGAACAGGGTTTGCTGCGCAGTTGCCCTCATACAGGTGGGTTATATAATAAAAGCTTTAAATGCAATTAATAGTTCTTGGCTTGTAAAATAATTACATTTTGGGACAAGAATTCAAAATCTAATAGAGAATGGCTGAAAAGTTTTATATCATGAAAGCAAAATAAGCCTTGGAAATACCTTGATCGCCCACATTGATGTGAAAATATATTGGTTCCATTATGCCGATACCGGTAAGAACACTAACGTGACTAATACACTACAAAATAAAAAAAAAACCTTTAAAATATAAGAATGAGTGAATCACTGGAATCTTTGTCAATTTATGTGTGAATTTCAACACCATCAATGACAGAAACAATACATTGTGTTTGAGAACATGATATTTCGAAGTTAGCAGAAAGAGGACACCTATATGTGGGTCTTCTGTAGGAATTATCTTTATGCACTACATTCACCCCGTTTTGGAGGGATGTAGCTGCCAATTGCCATGTATTGGCATCTACTGCCCGTTTCCCAACTCATTTGGCAAATTGAATGAAACCTGTCTTGGGGAGGTTGAGTTATATCTTGGATATTGAACTTGATTATGATATGCTGGTGATCCAGAATTAGCAGGCGAAGGCAATCGGTCCCTACTGTTATGCGGAGGCCTATAATTACTTGCTCTATGTGACGATGGGCTATAGTGCCTAGAGTCCCTATTCGATCTTGGATAAGGGCTAGGGGAACGTTGGGTGTAGGGGCTTGGGTTCCGATTTCCATAATTTTGCCTATTCTCGCGTCCACCCCTAGAATGAGGACTAAAGTTTCTATCCCTAAATCTATCTCGGGAATGAGAGTGGTTATATTCATTCCTTTCCCCTCTATTAGGGTAGTAATGCTTGTCGGGTTTTCTAGGCCTAAAACCAGAAGAATTATAGTTGTCCCTACGCCTCTCTACCGGCCTACCCCTATGTTCATAATTAGTACTATAATTCATAGTCATTGTTTTTTGGTCATTGACGGCCTCTTCTAAAACCTTAAGTTTCGAAAGTACGTCTGACAATAGTTTGTCAGTGTTTGAACTTTGTGCGGAACTATCGTTGATCGTTGCTACTGTTTTTGTTGGTGAGATCTGCCACATATACATCAATGTTTTCCCCGGCTAATCGGGGGCGTGCTGTTAGTGAATCTCTAAAGGCCCTTAAATATTCTTGGTTGTGAAACACTGCGCACAGTTGTTCCCTAGCGGCAGGATAATCATCCTTTACTTCTTGTGTGAAAGATCTATATACTTTGTACGCAGCACCGGTTAAGCTTTGTGGGAGTAGGGCACTAAGCCGTTCATTAAGAGCATCCTCATCAGGAGCCAGGGGCCTTACACTATTTTCAAGCCTTTCCAAATATTCACCGATGTCTTCCCCAGGTTGACCAGAAAATACCTCGGGGAGGGTGAGACTAAATTGGTAATTTGGTTGATTTGCCATGATTAATGTAAGTAGCCTAGATTTATTTCCTTTATTGTTAAGGTGAAGGTTATATTACTTATAGTGATATTCCAGATGTATGTTTTTCACTTAATAAAATAATAACCTAACTTTATACCCCTAGAGTTTGAGACAAGGAATTACTTAAGCAAAAATTCAGTTGTGTTGAGCCTTAAGTTGTTTGCAGGGATTAAACCACATCATTTAAGGTTTCATTACATAAGTTAATTTTGCAATAGTAATACAAGACTACCTTAATCGGATGGATTAACCAAAGGTGCAGGTGCAGGAGCTTCCTCTATTTCTTGGGCTATATTTGGATTTGGGTTTATAGTGTTGGTATAAGTGCCTGGTGCTTCATAGACAATACGTAAATTAAAACACCCTATGTCCTGAAATTGACGCGCAAACAAACTGGCATCTATCAATGATATACTAGGACTATCAATAAAGGACCGAATAATTTGTATTCCCTGATCTCCTGTTATATCTTCAAATAAAAGGCTTACACTGATGTTTGTTACGTTTTGGTCAGGATTTGGGACATGGATATTCGCAAACAGTAGTCTGGGGGCAAAATTTGGAGCCCAAGGTCTCGGAAAGAATACTGCACTCATGAACCCTTAGTTAATTAAACCTGAGTTTACTACTATTCCTGTTGTGGCATAAGTAAATCCCTATCAGTGACGTCTAAGTCAGGAAAATGCTCTTCTTGAAGGTGAGGATTTTGTAGTACGTCACCTGGAGGTGAAGCTGGTGGCACGTACGTGGCTACTACCGGCAACTCGTAAAGTAGGTGTAATATGTGTTCGCCGGTTTCAGATGTATTACACCATCTGCTCAGGAGAGCCACATTTGGTTGAGTTGATATGTGATTTAAGATTGTTTCACAATGTAAGTGCGATGGCAAATACTTAAATTCCACTGAAATTGTTGCCCTACTCGTATCACCAGGGACTCTGGTATAAATCCAACAGTATGTTGGGAGGTAATTTCCTGGCCAAATGGCCGGATAATTGATAACTAGCATCAGTTTTATTATTGATCAGTTAACTTTGGAGATTTTGTAACCGATACTTTAGAGATAGGCCCTAAATTAGGCGATTAAATTGAAAATCTTTCACCTATAAAATCAAACTGATAGGTGGCATAGAAGAAACAATTGAAAGTTCCGTTGCCGGTTTCATAAATGTGTGATTGTTGGCTATATGATTTACGGCGCAAGTGCCATGCGAATACTAAACAATCTATTTTAGAGCAGTTTGATAAGCGCCCGTTGAGGCAAACCTTGTAACCGTTAGGGAGACCAGCACAGACAGTATAATAGTAAATCTCAGGCCTAAAGTGAGGAGGCCACAACATTATGACTCATAATAATACTAAATCTTTTCAATTATATGGTTTGAGTTCAAGTGACACATGAATTATATAGAGCCCTAATTATATAAATCTACAGTATGATCATGCTCACCCGTGTTCTTGTCCTTCCTTCGCCGATCCTTCCATCAAACACAAATAACTGCAAAACTTTTGCGTCACAAGTTTCTTATCCTTCCATCAAACACAAATCCCAGCAAAATTCGAGTCACAAGTTCCATCCAAGTCCTAGCTTGACATCTGATCTTCTTTGACGGCGTAGAACTTCAGAAATTTGATGTGAAGTTTTTGTAAATTGTTGTATTGGTCAGGAAGTACAACTTCAGAACGTACAACGTCAGAAAGTTGATGTGAAAATTTTGTAAACTGCTTCCATCCAACACAAATAGCTGCAAAACTTTGCGTTTCACAAGTTTCTTATCCTTCCATCCAACACAAATAGCTGCAAAACTTTGCGTCACAAGTTTCTTATCCTTCCATCAAACACAAATCCCAGCAAAATTCGAGTCACAAGTTCCATCCAAGTCCTAACTTGACATCTGATCTTCTTTGACGGCGTAGAACTTCAGAAATTTGATGTGAAGTTCTTGTAAATTGTTGTATTGGTCAGGAAGTACAACTTCAGAACGTACAACGTCAGAAAGTTGATGTGAAAATTTTGTAAACTGTTATGTCTTTAATTTTTTTTTTTTCAGAATTTAATCATCGACAAGATGTGTTTTAACTGTGAAATACAGCATCATTCTTCCATGTGTGCCAAGAATGGATGAATTCAGATGGGCAAAGTTTTATCCTGGTCATGGCACCAGTGTGACATTTGCCTTTTTTCAGGACCATTATCATCAGTTGTTATATAATCAGAACATCTTTGTTCATGTAAGTTTAACTGACCCTGGGAACCCACTGAATAGAGAGAGAGTTAGAGAAATGCTTACACATGCTGAATTTAGATATTGAAGATACAATAATTGAATATACATGTAAATAACTGTAACTATGATAACTATAAATGCAAACAAGTATAAATGACAGGCGTTAAGTAAAATAATATAAACGATAAGTGTTTTTCGCCATCTTACACTTGTACCCTAATTCAACAGCCTTCTTCAGTTCCTTGCTAATCCATACCACAAATTTCTATCATTTTCGTCATGCTGTGTCTGTTGTTCTGTATGATATATACCTTTTTATTTTACGTTGGTTAATTTTAATGAAATAACCTCCTGATATTTGATCTGTTAATTCCCCTTCCACCACCTCCGCAAATAATTTTATAGCATTGCAACGACCACCAATTATCTTCTTCTTACCCTCAGGTAAATAGAGTTCCGGCTGCAGAAGATTCCCTTCAATGTTCTTGAACCAGCTTACATCCATGGAAAATATTGACTAAAACTGACGTCAACACTGGATATTATCATGATCGATCATGGCGTGAAACAAGTAATAATCAAACTGCAGAGGTCAGCAAAGCATGAGTTTATGTTATCCACACATAGTTGTAAAGTAGTCCTCCACAAAAAGGCATCATGTAGTCCTGTCTACAATTAATTGCAAATTGCAGAAAAGAAAACAAGGAATTGTATAAACAATTAAGACATGTGTCTGTTATAAATCCAGTTATTTTGAGTATTGAGTTTTTTGCAGGGATTGTACCACATCTTTTACGGTTTCCTTAAATAAGTTAAATGTCGCCACAGTAACACCAGACTACCTTAATCCGATGGTTTAACTAAGGGTGCTGGTTCAGGAGCTTCTTCGATTCCTTGGTCTTTATTTGGATTTGGATTGTTTGGAGTGTTGGTTTAAGTGCCCATTGCTTCATAATTTGCAATCACTGAGCGCTCGTTTGTTTTCAAATAGAAGGCTTTAAATGATGTTTGTTGCGTCTTGGTCGAGACTTGGAACATGGATTTTTGCAGACAATAGCCCAGGGGCAAAGTTTGGAGCCCAGGGTCTCAAGACAAGAGATGGGCTGATATGAGCTCTGTCTTTGGCATATTTTCGCGTTGCCCAAATTTCCCCCATAATGTATTCAAACATAACTTTGCTTCCGTTCTTAGACCTGGGTTAATTGTAGTAGTATATTCTCATTGTTCTGTTTATTCAAAAGTATGCCCTCGTGATCATTATATTCTTTAAAATAGCAATCTTTTTCCTCTTCAGTTTCAACCCCATCCGGCCTCCCAGATGCCTCTTACTTTCTATATAAGGAATGTATCAATATATGCAGCAAAAAGACCACTTGTTCAGTTTCTGAATCATATTGATCATGAGTGCTTTGTTCAAAACGCCACACCTTGTGAATTTTAATAATCTTTTACCCTAATTCAACATCCTTCTTCAGTTCGTCTCTAACCCACATACCCCTCTAAAAACTCTACCATTTTCAACTTTCTTGCACTGTGTCTGTTGTTCTGTATGATATCTACCTTTTTATTTTGCGTTGGGTGTAATTAAATGAAGTCCCGATATTTGATCTGTTCCCCTTCCACTGCCTCCGCAAATAACTTTTTAGCATTGCAAAGACCACCAATTATCTTCTTCTTACCCTTCTTGGTCCTTCCATCGGCAGATCAGCAGTGGTATCCTTCCATCAAAAAGTACACAGAGAAAAGCAGACACGTTAGAAATATAACATAAAAGATTAAATTGAGAATCTTTTTTTTAAAAAACTCAAAATGATACGTTGCATAGAAATAACAGTTCCAGCTGTAGAAGATTCCCTTCACAGTTCTTGAACCAGCTTACATTCATGGAAAATATTTATGAAAACTGACGTTGACACTGGATATTATCATGATCATGGCGTGAAATAAGTAATAATCAAACTGCAGAGGTCAGCAAAGCATGAGTTTATGTTACCCACACATAGTTGTAAAGTAGTCCTCCACAAAAAGGCATCATGTAGTCCTGTCTACAATTAATTGCAAATTGCAGAAAAGAAAACAAGGAATTATATAAACAATTAAGACATGTGTCTGTTATAAATCCAGTTGTTTTGAGTATTGAGTTTTTTGCAGGGATTGTACCACATCTTTTACGGTTTCCTTAAATAAGTTAAATGTCGCCACAGTAACACCAGACTACCTTA
>JXSR01S004400.1:0-10305 GCA_000969725.1 Ophiothrix spiculata
AACAAGAACCATTTATTATTATTATTATTACTCTTATTCCCCTTAATCATGTCATGTGACTTATGTTAGTGTCTTCCTATGCTTTGTTTGATACCATTTGTGTTTATACGTAAACACTTTTGAGACTATTTGTCAATTTCAATTTGAAACTCATAATGATGTTGCTAGGGACAGAGAAATTCTTGGTATCCAAAATTTCTTAAAATCAGGGTTGGAAAACAATATAAAAACAAAATAAATCATTAAATGGTACAGGAAAATACTCTTTTATAACAGGACTTATCTTATACCAGATTTCAATATTATGAGCTCCTACTGTAATGGGTCAGTTATTAACTTTTACACATCATTGTCTTGTTGCACTCTGTGCATTGCAAATTGAACATCAAATTTTGTGTTTGTTACCTATGCTTCCTCACATTCACAGCTTTCAAATAATATGTGATGGCTCACCCCGAAAGGGGAGACTTTGCAGATTTTATCAGTTTTGATTTTATTATTTCATCTGTTACAGCATTTTCTAAGCTTTAAAATGACACCTTGTTGAAATTGACGAAGGCGATCAAATGTTACAACATGGAAATTCTTATTATTTTTTTTATTTGTTGCTGCCTATTTTACCAAGTTTCATGAAAAGTATTCTGTCGCAAAGTCCCCCTTTTCGGGGTGAGTCATCACATATCACCTGTTCTGCACTCTTCCATTTTATTAATCCAATAGATTGGGCTATTCCAGTTGAATTCCACACACCCCCTATGGAAGACATTACCTTAACCTCCTACACAGGGAGTGTGAATTTCAAATAGGGTAACCTAAATTGGTGACTCCATTTAAAATGCACACTCCCTGTGTGGGAGATCAAGGCAATGTCTTCCATAGGGGGTGTATGGATTTTAACTGGAATAGCCCATTGGTCTTTTCCTTTGCAGACTCATTGAAAACACCAGATAAGAAGATGCCAGAGAAATTTGAAGATGATGTACTCAGACCAACCATGGTAGCCTACTTCTGCATGGCAAGACTGTGAGTATTGTACGCTGGTCCCCGGCCTCTTATGTCTTCAACAACTCCACACTGACATAAGACGCAGGTATCCGCTAATCAATCTAAGGACTTGATTGGCCCGTGCCCGGAAGGCATTTGTTTTCCGCGTCAAACACACAACATGCGTGACGCATTGGTGATTGCGCGAATGCTTGTAACGCGTTGTTAAACGCGGGGCGCCATGCAGAGGTCGCGCATGTAAACATCGCCATTTTGTCAACCTCTTCACCAACGCCTTCCAATCACGAACGTTTGCCGTGTAGTTTGATAGGGCGAGTGAGCTGTCAAGTTGTGTAATTCTACTGGTCAAAATTTTGACTAATTTTGATCAGCCAATACCTGCGGTGATGGGCAGTCTGAACCATATAGTGAAGCGCCCACATCGAGGGTACCAGCGTATGAGTATTGTTGAATCCATCTTTATTAACAAAAACACATGTTTACAGAGAACAAGATGCAGCAAAATGATTGTATGCAAGAATCTAGGGCAGGTAGGTTATGTGCCATGGCGAGCTGCCCATGAAATGGAGCAGAACAAAATATTTTTTATAACATTCGACGGAAAGCCAGGCTAATCCCAATAGTGCATATGCATTAAATTCAAGGGACGCATCGAATGTGTGAGAGATAGAGTATTGGAAAGAATTTTCGATTTAAGATGCAGGAGGAAATCAAAGTGCTCGGAAAAAACCTGTGAGGACGAGTACAACCACATTCATGTACTACCTAGGTCCGACCGGTAATCGAACCCGGGTCGCAGTGGTGAGAGGCAAGGGAAAAAACGCTGCGACAACTCTTCCCCCCCCCCCAAAAAAAAATAAAATAAAATACTAGAACTGAATGCTTATACTATTGTTTTATGCCAAAATCAAAATCTAGGGCCACATCATACCTATGTGTAAAAAAAATGACTCCAGTGAATAGAATAAGTAATGGGTTACACTATAATTCAGGTTTATTAGAATATATTGTCATTGCAGCAAATTGCTGAATTAGAACAATTACTTACAATCTTAAAGGTGTATGGTCCGATTTTTCAAATTTTAGTTTTTACTGTCATATGAAAGATCATCACTTAAGATGCTTCAATTTCAAATTTTAGTCAAATCGGAGCAATCGTTTTGATTTTATGAGCAATTTTGTATTTTTCATTTGCCTATATACTTTACTGTGTAAATAATATTATGGTTACCATAATATTAATAATTTTCACTTATATCTCCAAAACGCAACATGTTTCAGCCGTAAAATTTCACATTGGCAATGAGAAAAATATGAAAAAAACATTTTGGTACTAAAATCTCAGTAAGTTTGAAAAAATGCTGACCCAATCGGACAGGGCTCCTTTAAAAGTACACATAAAACATGCAAAGATGATTATTTATATCATTAAAACATTAAACATGTATGCACGCGCACACACATATTAAGAGATGGGGGACATTCTTAACAGTCTTCTTATAAACTGAGCTAAAAAGCAAGATTATTGATTATTGCAGATCTTAACCATGGTATTCCACTGTCAGAGTACCCTCTTTCTGCAAGCTTTTGACACAGAAAGTTTGTGGTTATTTCTAAGGATGAGCTGATAACTTCTGCACTAGACTTTGGAAGCCAATTACTGAATTGAATTGACTTAAAGCAATACTATAAAGTGTTAAAATTGAAGTGCCCCCTGTCACCCATGACTTTTGATTTTTTGGGCTTATTGGGTTTGTTTTTGGTAGATAAGAATACCCTCCAAACGATTTGGCTCAAAGATGCTTACTTTTTCTGTTATGGCCATTTGTTGAATTAAATTCGGAATCCCAAATTTAATTCAACATGTAATAGTATAGGAAAGCATGCATGTGCTTTTTTTCCATTTTTGATAGCAAAACAATTTTTTCACAAAATACACTTGAAAGCTCTTTTAGCTAGTCACATTTCTCCATTTTATGCTGTTGTAACTATTAACCATTTTTGATCAAAATCTGATAGTATTGCTTTAAGAAGTTTATTTATAAATTCCAGGCATTTCTTATCACAAGATGAGGTTTATTAGTACTGCAAGGAAAAGACATGTTAAAGCAATACTATAAAGTGTTAAAAATGGGACGCTCCCTTTCACCTATGACTTTTTATTTTATCAGCTTATTGAGTTCGTTTTTGTTGATATTAATACCCACCAATCAATTTTGCTTAAATATGCTTACTTTTTCTGTTATGGTCATTTGTTGAATTAAATTTGGGATCCCGTGTATTAGCATAGGAAAGCGCGCATGTGTTTTTTATCCATTTCACTGTGGCATAACAAGTTTTAGACAAAAACACACTTGAAAACGGTTTTAGAGAGTCACATTCCTTAATTTTAGGATATGTTTATCAAAACTACATTGTATTTCTGATCAAAATCTTATAGTATTGCTTTAACTTGGAATCAAGCATGATTCTCCATAATAATAATAATAATAATACTTTTTATAGAGCGCAATGATAAAATGCTCTCTGGATACTATACGCTCCAAAGCATTATGTTGCTTTTCAGTTAGACCAATGTGCCATACTAGGACAGCATATTCCAAAAGAGCTCAAATTAAAACACATTGAAATAACCTTGCATGTTTGGTTGTGTGTTTCTAGTTTATGTTTAAGTTAATGATGGAAATGAGGTAGATAATTGTAAAAAACTCTGAACTTGATAATTACAAACACATGTTTAATCCGCTCTGCAATCTACTTTGTCTGTTATACTCTGTAAATCTTGAAGTATGCAACAAGCAGCTGATTAATGCACATAAACCAATATGACCATACGCGAAGTAAATTAGTCCCTATTTCTCAAATCAAAACAACATACCAAATCTTGCTGAATATTCAAATGAACTAATGTTAAATGTTTGTCCATGTGTTAGCAACAAAATTAGCCAAAAATAATACCAAAATCATGAACAATTCAAGTAAAAATATATTTATACGCAGTGATTTCAATTGGTCTTAGGGACCGTTCACAAACACTTGTAAGGGGGGGGGGGGCTGATGCCAAAAGGAGGGGCCCTTAAAATTGTTCACCCTCGTAATTAAATAAGGGGGGCCCTGAAAAAAATTACCACATATTTTCCGGTAAAAATTGAGTTTACATGCTTTTCTATGGGGTTGACCACTAATTTTTGTCGCAAAAAGGGGGGGGGGCCTTAAATTTGTTGAGGTCGAAAAGGGGGGCCCTGAAAATTTTTCGCGATAATTTTTTTTTGCATCAGGCCCCCCCCTTACAAGTGTTTGTGAACGGTCCCTTAATCAATCCTAATCAATAATTACTAGTCTCTTACACACTACAAAACCACCAGTTCACAATGTTGTAGAATACAAGGGATATGCTGTGGATCTTGTAACAGAGTCTGATTGCTTGTTGCATACTTCAAGGATTACAGACTATAGGTTGTTTGAATTTGTTTCCATTCAGAGAATAATGGTACTCTTGAGTGCACTGTTAAAACTCAGTTATCATACCATACCTTTTCAATATTGATAATTTCAGAAAATCCATAGTACAATCACATTTGTCCTTAAATAGGTAATGATTAAATATTTACCACTCTTTTTTTTTTTATTAATATTTGTTTAAGAGTGTATGGAGATAAAAATCAACAACTTTGTGAAATAAAATATGTTGTGTTTGAATAAAGTCCTCATATTTTTGCATTATTCAAATATGTGCGGTGCCTCTCCAGGCAATAACATCAACTGAATCATCCTGTTGTTTTTTTCAGACATAACAAGATTATTACAACAGATTTACGAGAGGGCTTGACTTGTATGAGCAATAGGTAATGTATTTAGGTATTCAAACATGCTACAGAGTTGTTCAACGCGAATCAACAACGATGCATCCATGCATCAGCGTATTTTTGTGCCACCCGAACATGATAAAAATACACTGATGCATCAGATGCAGAGTTATTGATTCGCGATGAACAATTTTGAGCGTGTTTGATTACCTTTCAACAACGAAAATCTTCCTGAAAACGTTCTAGATGTTTTCAATTTAACAGATACTCATCTTCATAAAAATATTTAGCAGAATCTGAAGCAAAATGCTAGTTTTTAAATGTTTGTTGCGTTGTTTTCAACTGTTCCCAAGCGCCAATCCTTGCACATACTTTTTTATACATTGTTAGATAATTGTTATAGTGTATAGTTGCAGAGGGGAGCTCATGGAGTTGGGGTTTCCTTGAACTGGCTGTTTAAAAATAGCAACTTTATACTATACTATACTGTACTATACTATACTATACTATACTATACTATAACAATTATCTAACAATGTCTAAAAAAGTCAACTACAAGGTCAAATGTGACACTATGATTGGGATATAGACATGGAAATGCTTTTAAGTGATGTGAAAGCATTTTCAGAGATTTGTATGCATTTATATTTTGTAAGTATATTTTACAGAAGGGATCTATTGGAGTTGGGGTTTTCTTGTACCGGCGTATTTAATTTACTATGCCGACCTTAAGGTACCTTTCGATATGGCGGGTCACATCTTTGAACTAACTGAACCACAGCAGCATCTTGTTAACACAAATCCTGTTAACAAAAAATTCCTGATATCAAGTTGTATAGTCCCAAGCACATTTGTCACATAGTAAATTTGTTGGATAATACAAAGTTCTTAATTTATAACAAGATGTAAAACTTTGCTGACTTTACAGGGAATCTGTAATGAATGGTCAGAAGTAGGTAACAATGGGGCAAACTACACGAGAGCTGGGAATGTACATCCATGTACATTGATGTACATTCAAGGACTTGAGATTGTGTCTACACGATGACACATCCACCAGATATGGATTCACGCTGCGTATTCAACTGCGCGTATGCGTTTGTCCTTACACGTTATACCTGCGTGTACTACCAAGTCGCATGTCAACGCGCTCGCACATGCCATGTGTAAGGCACACGACGGTATCAAGTTGAATGTACATGGATGTACATTCCAGGAATCTACATGGATGACCGATGTACATTCTCAGCTCTTGTGTAGTTTGCCCCACTATTCCATGTTATATGACACATAAATAATTGTACAAATTGATATATTTTAATTTAATGGCCATTTTTTCTACCCTTTCATCATACAGCTTGGAATATCACAGAAAGGTTGTAGACTACTGCACTAAACACCCAGACAGTATACCTAAAGTTGAGGTGAGTAATTGTCAATGTTGCTTATTTCAGGCATGTGGGAGTTCAGCAAATTTTGGCTCTTTTGATTCTGATTTTCCTCTTTTCTTTTCATTTTTTTTCTCCACAAAAGTATATTGTTTTCGGATGATGACTTGTTTAGTTGCCATTTTGAAAAAGTTTAGTTTTCTTCATAATTAGTATACAATGATTATTTTTTCTGTTTAGAAAGAATAAGAATGAAGAATTTTCATTTCATTTTGCTTAGAAAATATGATGAAATCATTGCACCTGTGTTGATTGCTCTTCAGTGTTAGTAGGAGCTTTGTGTATGCATCTAATTTAGGATTATTTAGACCAAGTGATGCTTACATTAGACCCATCAAAACTACAACATTAGGTTGATTTTCCATCATTTCACTTTGAAAATTAAAGTGTGCATTTATTAATATTTTCTTTTCTAATGTTTTGTACTTTTTCAGGCAGAGTATGAGTTGTGTAAAGAAATGGTAGATCTACTTCCTGTCAGAATGGACAGATTACAAAGTCACACGATGGAATAAAGATGGAACAAAGATGATGCCGATATCTATCCCTACACCCATTTTGTTGATTTTTTGAGCAAGTGGGAGTGAGGGTTTAAGGGATGTGTAAAGTCACAAAGTGATAAAAATATCATGGTTTTAACAGAGAACTCAAATGTGTTGTCAATATACAAATAATAAATGTTATGAGCGCAATGGTAAGAATATGCTCATTAGATGAAAATGAAATGTTCTATTTAACGAGGCGAAGCCAAGTTGAACAGAATCTCTCATTTTCATCAAATAAGAATATTCTTAATATAATAAATTTTCTTGTTACAGATCCAATAATTTAAAGATGGTACTCACTAGAAATATTTCACTTCCTGTCAGGAAGCTTGATCATTTTGTTCTGCAGTGTTGACTGGCAATCACGTCTACTTAATGCTTTTGCAGTCTATTACATGAGTTCAAACATTCATATTTGTTTTATATTTGTTTAATATAACTCATATAAAGATTCTTGTTATTTGATGTATTTCATTTCTAAGGCCTATTATTAACATTCGTAGGATAAGCAAATTTAGCACTTTCAAGACTCTGTTAAAACTTATTTATTTGAGCAATACTGTTGCTAATTCTGCAACTGTTAAATTGATGCTGTAATTTTTTTGGAAGAAAATATTTTGGCATTTTGTATTATTCACAACACTCAGCAAAATGATGGCGATGTTTGAACATATAATGGCAACTAATAATGCATTGAGTGCTAGCCTTAAATGAACACAGGGCATTTTGTTATTTTTCATTGCACTGCTTGAGCGCATTGGTAAATAAAACTGCATTTTCGCCGATGAGTAGAAAATGATGAACGCCTGTTAACCAATCAAATGACTAGAATCTTGTTCAAGTTCATACTTGCCAACTGTTCCTATTTAAGAGGAACGGTCCTGTTTTTGGCATAAGAAAACGGTAATTTTTACCTCTCCGTTCCTCTTTTTGTAAAACCCACCCTATAGTAAAGTATAGGAAAATGGGAAATGTTCCTCTTTTTGGACAAAAATGTGCCAGTTTGTTCCTCTTTCCAGTTTTCAAATGTTGGCAAGTATGCAAGTTACATAAAATATTATATCATACTACAATATGAAGAAAAATTCTTTTCATTCTGATATTATGACACATCAAACTGTGTGTGAACTTGAAACAAATCAGATCACACAGTAATAGAACATTACAATCAGAAATATCAAGTAGTTTTGTGTCAACTTCATCCTTGGCATTAAGATCTTAAGTGAAAAGGTTTTACTGCAACAACTTGTCATGTGAGTGCAAGAGAGTCGTATCAGCAATAGCTGCCTTTTTTCATAACGTTGCATCGCACACTGATAAAGTGTCCAATTCTTGGGTCAGTGGTTCTTGAAATGGTTCTTCAGGTGTCAGTGTCAACTGAAGAAAAAACATTTCAAGAGCCACTGACACAAGAGCCACTGACATATGGGAGAGAAATTCTGAGCAATTTTCGCTCCCTCATGATAAGGTGTTAAATATATATAACATATGGCAGCCATTGCAGATACGACTTTCAAGATTGTTGTAGTGTCATATACTCAAAATAGGCAAAAATGCTGGTGTATAGTCTGTGTCATGCCATCCACAAGATAGTTATTGAAGTTCTAAAATTTCTCCAAAAGTGGATAATTTGATACAAAGCTGTTGGGTTCATTGGATTACTTCAACTCCTTTCAGAAAATATATACTTTTATATATTAAGTTTGAATCGTCATTTCTTAAAGGAATATTATAAGGTGTTAAAAATGAAGTACCCCCACTCCAAACACTTTTGACTTTTTTTAGGTTCTTGGGTTTGTTTTGGGTAGATAATGATAGCCTCCAAATGATTTGGCTTAAATATGCTTACCTTTTTTGTTTAGCCATTAATTCGGGATCGTGAATTTAATTTCACATGTATTAGTATTGGAAAGCATGCACACTCTTTTTATCCATTTTTCGGTGCAAAACAATTTTTTGACAAAATACGCTTGAAAACGCAATTAGATAGGCAGCGTTTGATGATGTTTTTACTATAAATCCTTTTTGATCAAAATTTTATAGTATTGCTTTAAGGAAAAAGGAGAATAACATTTCTCTTTACCAGCTCAAGGAAGACAAATGGGGTTTTAATATGCCATAAAATGGCCTCGTGTAAAATTGTACATCACAATTAAGTAATCCAACAAATTACCAGCATGCTTGTGTCTACAGTTTATTTGTATATGATCTAAGGTAATTGTAGTGGCTCTTGTGAAGACTAGTTTTTCCGAGAATGTCTCATCAGGTAATTGTAAATGTCCAGTCTAGCAGTGTGTTTGTTGTGGATCGAGGCAGTGTTTAAACAGCATTTGCCATATTTTGATGATTTGGGGGTTTCCCCCTTCCCCCCCCCCCTTCCAAAAAAACAAAACAAAACAAAAGATCACACATACATGTTTGATGGTAAACAACCCCCCAATGCACAAAATGTTTTTTGAATACACATATTAAAGGAGCATGGTCCGATTGCCTCAACATTTGTTCGAACTTTATTGAGATTTTGGTACAAAAATGTTTGCTCATATTTTTCTCATTCCCCATGTAAAATTTCATGACTGTGTTATGTTCCATTTTGGAGATATGTGTGAAAATGTGTCTAATTATGGTAACCAAGTAATTTTACACAGTAACATATAGACAGCTCTAAAATACAAACTTGTCTGTAAAATCAAAACAGTTTCACTGATTCAGCTGAAATTTGAAACTTACTAGATTTCTTGAGTGATCATCTTTCATATGTCATTGAAAACTAAATTTTGAGATATCGGACCAAGCTCCTTTAAATGTCAAGATAAATACATTTAAATTAGATTCAAAATCTAAATGTGGTACAATACCTTATGTGCAATATGTATATAATTAGCCAGATGTGTTTAAGGTAGATGATGGTCTGTGATTGTCATTTTACTACTGGGTAAAATTGAGTTCCCATATCAAATTTCTCTTTGTGAATTAATCATTTGTGTTGCTACATATTAAAGACTGTAAGTAAACAAGTGACTTCATTTAAAGGATAATGCCTTATTTGTTTCAAATATGTAATACTTTTGTAAATACACTTGCATAACTTTTGGCAATGTCTATTTATTGTTGAAAGAAATTTTGTGAACCAAAAATGGCCAGAAAGAAGCATTTAATAGTATGTGCAGGTACCATAATCAATCCTCCATATACAATTTTCTCAATTCAAAACTACTTGGCCAAACATTTCAGTGTGTTATTTCTATATACACATTTATTACATGTCGGGATTACATAGGACCTAATAACGTTTCATTTTTTGTTTGTTTGTTTGTATGTTTGTTAACAGAGTGAGTGCTAGACGAGGTTCCATTTTACGATCAAATCATGTAGTGTGATATTATTATAAAAGCATGTATAAACTGTTGAAGTTCACTTACAAAACGTTATGTCAACCGTCTTGAACCAAGTAAATAAAGTTGTAAAAAGTGATATTTTGGAAATTGTGTTTTTAATTTT
>JXSR01S004401.1:3991-14496 GCA_000969725.1 Ophiothrix spiculata
GATCAAAATAAAATGATCCGGGAAAACTACTCGTTTATTTGATCCCGGCCTTCTAAGAGTGTAGTTGTTGCATAGAATATTCTGTCTGCCAAAAAATTTGAACCAACCCTTACAATACTAGGCAAACCCTTGATCGTCATATTGATCCAACCAAATCCGTCCTTGCTTCTATATAACACAATTAAATTCCAGGGCCCTAAAATATGGAATTCAATTAATCCCAAATTCAAAACTTGTCGTTCCCTTTCTTCATTTAAAAAGAACATTAAAACTCATATTACAAGCCAATTCGATTCTGTAACCTCAAACACCGAGTATGCTTCAATTAGATAATTAAATTGCTATTCTTTGTTCTGCACCCTCTTTTTTCAACTTTAATTCAAATCCTTCGATTATTTTTCTTTAGTTTCTCCTCTATAGTCATATAAAATGGTGCCCTTTTCAATTACCATTACTTTTTATCCTAATTCTGTTTTTATATTATTCTAATTGTTATTTACTTATTCTGTATAATGTTCCTTGTTAAAATATTACTTTCCATCCACAATTGTATCATTCTGAATAGTGGGTGCCTTCAGCCACACGCCTCGCGTTTTTGAAGGCATCCATGTCGCACATATGCAAAGCTTGCACTTTATTCAAATTGTTATACATTGTACAGTTATATACTGTGATTATATTGAGAGAAAACAAATAAACTAAACTGAAACTAAACCCTCTGACTAAACCAGATATGCAATGGTCGTGGGGGTGGTTGGATATGGTGGATTAGGGAGTACGCGTATCATAGGCGTGCATGGCTACAGAGCTATTGCTCTATCCCCAGTGGCACGTATGTTCAATGGCATTAATAAGTTTTAATATTACAAAATTATAACCCCCCCCCCCCCCCCGTTTCACCCATTTGCACATCCAGGGGCACACATCCGAAGCAAACATACACTGCAAAATGTAATGCTATACTGCCATACGGACCGAAAATCGTTTGTTGTTATGCAGTTGCAGTCGTTTAAAATTCCTGTGTATGTTTTAGGAAAACGTTGACCGCTGACTGACCGACCTTCTCAAGGTTGCAAAAAACAGAATCCATATGCCATGTCATATAGTGTTTAAACAAATATCCCACAATGCTCTATTTGTGCTGCGTGTTTAATATGTGGAATTAACATCTAAATTGTACGGTCAACGGAATATTATTTACAGTTGTGTTTACTATCGAATTGAATCATGGGATTGCTCGATATAATAATAAAGCCAGCTGAACAAAAATCCCATAAATCCTTAAAGTTTTACTCTGTGGTGTAAATCTGATTCTATACAGTATAGCCCGATCTAGACATATATAATTGTACATGTATGTAAAACGGAATATAGTGTTCATGTTGCAATATGGCAACGGGTCAGTATAATAGTAAAGCCAAGTTGATACGTCATGAATTCATAATTTTTCCACAAAACTAACCATTAAAACCATACTAGAATTCTGATTCACAAAACAACGACTGAAATTTGTATTTAAACACGATATCTTCCTCCGGGCGATCTTTTTTGACCAAGATATTTGGAGTAATATCCATACAGGAAAATTCTCTTACTATGCCAAATGGAATCGTGTGACCCGAGGAAGTGTTTTGTGGTGCTTCGCACATTGACCTACGGTGGGTCATAGCGTCTAGGTGACCCTTTACCCTTGTCCACCAAACGGATCGTCGCCGATTGCCCAAAACGCAAAACAAAGTGACCCTGGGTATCTAAGTAATTGTTTTTACATCCTTTGCGGTCATTTTGATGAAAAAGGTCGGGGTACAACCTTAGGTGGGGGTAGGGAAGCCGTCAAAGTCCATGGGTAGGGTGGGGGTGGTAACCACCCCACGTCATATAAAAGTCGCCATTTTTAAAAATATCTGCATGCTAACAAGCTTTAACTTACAAAACATGTTAGAACTAACATTTCCTTTATTCATTAGCAAAACACCCGATGAAAATCCGATATTTAGAACTTTTATAGCGAATTTTGGATTTTTGTCCAAATAATATTTTTGCCGAAAATCAGATTACGGCGAAACTTTCCGACCTAAAGTACTTTATGACGTGATAATTACGTAACACCTCGACCGATTTTCATGATTTTGGTATCAATATAGAAAGAGGAGACCCTACCCTATACTATGGTATATAACAACCACACTTTTGGCACGTCAATTTATTTTCACATGGGAATTGTTAACCACCTTAGCTTAAACAAGAATAGTCTTTAAAAAAGACATACATCGCTTAGTAGATGTCTGTTATAAAATGTAGGCCCTATAGTTACAACTACATAGTAAGTTTGTTACTTCAATACGTCCCCAGGTACCACAATATCTTTTAATTATTGTTTATTATTATGTGTGCTTGTATGTGCCTAGCCTGGTAGAGGCTTGAAGGGCTGTGGTCACTGTACTGCATGTATATAATTATCCTTATTTTCACTCTGAACTATTACTCCACTTTCCATGTGAGGAGGAAGGAAAGAAAGACAAAACCCAAATAAAAACAGACAGATATAGTTGGTGTGACCTTATTTTCAGGTCAGAATTAATTGTTGGGTTGATGTGATATGCCTTTATGATGTGGATTGGCTGATATGGATTAAATTTAGCAGTTTATTGTATGGCTTAGATATACATGTTATTTTGGGGTTTTCAACCATTGCATGATCTTTTTATTTAGGGATTGGAATTTTGTAGGCCCCACTAGTGGCAAGATAAATGTTGAAACTTGGATAAGTAGGCCCTATATTTCGGAATTGTTTTGTTTTTAAAAGTTGATGAAAGTTGAAATTCACGCTTGAAACTTACTGTGAATTTAATGTTTTCTTGTGTACTCTAAAGTTAGATTTATTTGTTTTAATCAAAAGTTTTTATCAATAATTCAATGTGGCTATAATTATGAAATGTTAAATTTACATTTGATAGTTAGTTAAGCATTTTTCTGAGACCAAAGCATGTCATCGACTTGAATCAAGACAAGTATGGGAAACACTGGCTTTTCATCAAAAGGGCTTTTGAAAAAAAATAATATTTGTCCATGGGAACTTCCCTTAACTAGTATAAGGTCTTACGAACGAATTATCCCAAATAATATACCAATCAAACTACACGGGAGTATATGCTTGTTCAAGACTTTTCTTGTTTATGTTAAAATCATTGGAGCGTTGTCATGTTTGATTACGCTTTTATAAAGAGTAACTTATTAGATCAGGGTCAAATCAAAATTGCATAAATAATCAAGGTCACAAACGAAACATTTGTTTATATAGCATGTAATAGGCCTACACACGATAAACTGCGGACAATATTTATCCGCATAATTCTGTATCTTGACTGACACAAGATTTAAAAGTCTAGTATTTGTGTATACAAATATGATTTGAGAAAAATATTTCCTTCGTCCGCAATAAGACATGCATTACTCAAATTAGCAGAAAATGTGGAACTATATGTTAGAGCGAATTATACACTTACAAATAGCTGGTTAATACGCATAAAATAGTTCGTCCGGAAATGGTAAAATTATACAATGGACAAGGTGAATTGAGGTCAATTAGCATGTTCAAGTTTGTCGTAAGTTATCTCATTAAAGGACAAAGGATTTTGTTAACTAAATCGTAAATGACAAAAGAAGTATCGAATTAATTTTACCGCACAAAAGAGGTCTGTCAATCAAAGTATAGGATAGGCTATTGTCTTCGACGAAAAGCATAACGCCTAGAGTTTTTTAGTTGTGCTTTTTATCGTGTAAACACAAAAGGATTGTTAAGGATTGCAATTTCTCAAGTGGGGATTATCTATACTTATTGGCTCCAGTGAATAGAATAAGTAATGGGTTAACAACATATTTTACTACGGATTACAAAATGCATTATTATGCACGGACAGAACATTTGAACTAGCTAAATATATTACAAACAACCATTATCATTGGACAACTCTATGTAATTACAAATTTTGTTATAACAAAAATTTGCTGTAAATGTCCACTTTATATTTTATAGTCTTATTATTTGTTATTTATCGTGAAAACCAGTGTTTCTTAAGATCAAATACCGACAGGCTATGCTTTGTTTAACCAATTTTAAGACATTAAATGTTAAAGCAAAACTGCTTCTGAAGGGAGGCCTTTTCGCGATCACATTTGCAAACGAAGTCAAAGTTGATAACGTCTCATTGACATGAGTATTCTAGTTATGAGTCAATCTATTGTTCGTTACGGTTGCGTAAACTAGAATGTAAAGTCCAAATTTGTATTCTTGCCAACTAAATAAAAAACCAAAGTGTAGTGGTTAGCGGTCTTTGTCTGACTTGATGGGAGCATGGGGACATATTCAATCTTCCCCAGGCCCGTATCCCCCCAAAAGTCCATAAAAATCGCTAAATGTCCACCAAAAAACACATATAAAGCACCAAAACACGTAAATGTATGTCGTTTTTTAATAAAATACTACACAATATGCTTTGAAAAACTACAGAAAACCATTTTTTTTGCTTGTCAGAAAAAATTTCTTTCCCCACCCCTTTTGAAAATTCCTGGCTACGGATCTCCCCCACCCTATTAGGGTAACTATTTCTTGAGAGATCGTCGTCCTTCGGAGGAGACGTTAAGCCGTCGGTCCCATGTACAGAAGAATCATACCTTTATACATGAAATCGCAGTCAGTATCACAAAAAGTAGGGTATTCCACCCCTGACTGTTCCCAGCACCGTTTCGACCATTCAGGACTTCAAAATCCACATACTGCTGATATAGTTTAAAGTCATCATGAATTGAAGAATTGAAGAAAAACCAAGGTTCTAATTGAAATCCCACCCCAGTACTGAAGTGAGGATATCGGATTGTGAAGAAGGCAAGAATTAGAGATATTAGACTCGGGGCAGAAAACAGGGGGTCATTAAATGTACGACTTGTAAAAAATAGGACATTGTGTCTAAAACTGTTGAGTAAAAAGGAACTATATTATATAGTCAGACTTCCTTGTTGAGTAAACAGTTGAATAAAATTTTACTCAACTTAGTATACTCAACTTTACAATTTTTTTACTCAGCTTACTCAAATTTTAACTCAACATCTCAAGAAGCAGAAAATCTCTTTGCTGAGTAAAAAGTTGAGTACAATTTAACTCAACTTTTTACTCAACAAGGAGACTAGTTCCTTTTTTACTCAACATTTTAAAGCGTGTAGATTGTAAAAACGTGGTGTTGGGTGTAAAATTAGCGATAAAAAGGGGGTCTATTGGTCTACAGTTGCTATCGACGGGGACCCTGGGTCCTCACCCTATTCAACACATCCCGTACAATCAAAGATAAAACTGCAAACTATTAAATAATAATACCTTGGGTAACAATGACATCGACGGTGCATTCATTTGTAAGACGGCCATCATTAACCATAACTGTCAACACACTTGTGCCTACGGGAAACATTCCGATTCTAGTGTCCGTATCCTCTTGGAGAGTTATCTCTGCGTCATCTGGTGCCATGGCAGAGTATGTATACATCAGTTTGTCAGTATTTTCACAGTTGTTCATTCCTGTTGCCGGGCCAAATGTTACTTCTTTACTATCCTGATCTACGGATACGGACTGAGGATCAATTGAAGGACATGTAATACTTGGTGGTATATCATCTGTTGGAAAAGCAACATAAAATGTTAAAGACTTATAGATTCCCATATGTGATATTACATGTGAATCGTCATAAATTTTTGAGCCAAAAGAGTGTTAAGTACGAGTACATGAACCTTTACAACAATGTGCCTCTTCGTTAATAAAGATCTTCAGGTTTCCCAAAATTTGCCAATGCCTTAACCATCGAGTATATTTAAAGGTTACATGCAAAGAAGGTGAACACTGAGCAGTAATGAACCAATTAACACTAATATAGGACGAATACACAACAAATCCTGCATTGTTTTGCTTCCCAATAAAAATAAAAGCATTTTTAGAATACACAACACAAATCTATACCACTTAGAGTCCAATGATGATGACATGTATAAAGGTTACCTGACCTGTGCAACCAACTTCTGCAGTGCATAGAAGTGTATACAGTTTAAGCAGTATTTTTGTGTGATGAAATTTTTCACTTACCTGTTATTGACTGGTATTAAGTTAATTATATTCCAAATGATGCTTTACAATAATGTATGAATCTCAAATGATATTAAAAGTAAACTTTAAAACTATTTTCAAATTAAACACCGTTTCTAGTCAAAAGTCAAAAAATATTTCAATATATAATATCAAAACCCCATTGGTTTGCATTGTGACTGGCAACACTGCATAATTCTTGGGTAACCTTTATTCTTGTCATTTTGGGTGTTGCTTGGATCATTGGTTTTTGTGAAATGGTCATTGAGTAATAGTTATTTTATCCTATTTTGCTGTTGCTTTGGTGAAAATTGATTACTTTTGTGTTTAATTTGTTTGATTGCTAAATTCTAGACTTTGGTGTCAAATATGCCCAGCCTTTGCATGTAACCTTTAAGGGGTTTCCTCTGAGAAACAAAATGTACATTGAAGAAAATGACAAAAACAGTTAGATTTGATTACTTTGGCGCACATCTGCGTCTTGCATAATTACCCGCGCATGATTAGTCAAAGCGCGCTAGTAAAACGTAAGTTCAACGTGTACGGTACTGTATTAAAAATCGCGTACGCAAAAACGGATGCAAACATTTAAAAACAATTATACTACTAGAGTCAATTGTTGTCCCGCAGTCTGCTTTTGCTTCTCGTAGAAAACCTTTGCCATGATCCAACACTTCGAAAAACTTTATTTTTGAAAGTTGAAAGTGATTCCAATTAATAATATCACCATTCAACTGAAACTTAAGGCTCTTCAATATGTTATCTATATTTCCTTTATGTACCCTTATCACGATTGATCTAATGCATCCAGAACATCAAACAAACACCTTTTTCTTAAATCTCAATTAGACATTTTCATTAGAATAGGTTTAAAACTTTGATTCAACACTTTTTATCTTTTTTATCCGAATAATTTCGGTGATACCAATCACCGTCATCAGCGGTCAAGTTCTGAATTTTCAAATTATAAAGAAAAAATCATTTGCGTCAAGTGAAGATTTACACATCCGCCAAGCAAATTTTCGGCATATTTTTGAACAAATTCGGAGGTACAATAACTCTGCTCCATGAGCGAAAACAAGATGGCGACGAGCACTGCTTATCAATTCTAAGGTTTTGAGCTTAACTAGTACTTTAACTTACCTCTAATGAAAAAGAGGTTGATGGAGCATGAAGCCGTCAAACATGTGGCATCAATACGGTAATAGGTAGTCGGATTTGACGAACTGGTGTCAAATACCCCCGATACCATGCCTGTGGTGGGCTGCAATACAAATGCAATGGTGCTGTCTGCAACGTTGTAAACGATCGTCGCAGACGAGTCAGCACAAGTCGCTGGGCTTAAAGACACGGTTTGTGTAACACAAGTACTTGGATATAGAACATGGAACGTCACGTCTGTACTCGAGTCGGTCGCGCCTGGGCATCGGAATTCTGGTTCTATTTATGCAAGTGAAAGAAAGCATGCAAAATAAAAGATACGATATATTATAGTTATATAGTTAGGGGAGCGGGTTGACGCAGCGGTAGTTCCCTCGCCATGCATCAATCGAGATCCTGGGTTCGATGTGCATTTTGTTGTCATTACACGCTCGCTTCCGCATTTTTCTCCGGGTACTCCGGGTACTCTTCTTCCTGCCCCTGGCATGGTGTCATAAAACCATAAATGTTTTTTTTTTTTAATTTTTCTCTAAGAATACCTTTGGAATGGATATTTTTAGTCTATAATACCCTCACACATTTGTATGTAGTATGGGTTACACACTTTGCGAACGCACATCTCCGTCAATTCATAATTCGAGGTCCCCCACCGGGAACCGGTGTATTGAAATGCAGCGTCAGTGTGATTGAATTGGAACTATATATCAGATTATAAGATAACAAAGACTTGTTGCACCAAATATTTGGTAGCTCATAAAAACTATAGTTTGAACCTTTCTTTTGTTCACCGTTAGAAGATTACAAAAACTGAATTTCACGGTAGGTTGCATTACAAATCGTAAATAGTTTGTAATTGGTTTACAAAATTGTCAGTTCACTACGTCCAAATCTTTCGTAAATATGAATAGACTTCACAGTATAGGCTTACATGGACTTGTTAACGCAATGAAAGAAGGAATTACAATTTACACATATGCTAATTTAACAAAAATGCAAAACTATTTTGTTAACATTTTGTTTACGAAACGTGAACTGGAGACTTGAACTCAAAAAGTGTGCAAAAGCTTGTTAGAATGTTATGAATATGTAGGCTACAAAATGTAAAATTTGCCTTAACACCTTCTCTCAGAAGTAAAGGAATGTATGAATTTAAAGAGGCTGCAAGAGTGAAAATAGTTGAATTGGAATAATCATAAAAATAAAAAAAATACTACTACTACTAGTAGTACAAAATTTGTTAAAATAGTTTTTGCTTGATCAGCAAATCATAAAACGTACTGCTACTACTATAAAACACACACCTTAAAATATGTTTTGTTTGATATCGGTATATATACAACGAAGGTTTTAAATGGATGGATTGTATAGTATATATGAAAATAAGCCAATCCTTAAAAGCAGTGGCGTACCCAGGATTTTTTGAGTGTAGGGGTGTTACGGCCCAATACGTACGAAAAACCATTACGTACAAATTTGTACGTATTGGGCTCAAGTCTTATATTGTCGGCAAAATTGTGTCTTCTCGGCCAAATACGTACGAAAAAATGTTTTAAGTCTGCCACAGGAGGGCGTATCACCAGATATTGCAAATAATTCTCTCCCTCCCTCTGCAAGCAATCCTCTGTTGACTCAACCTAAGCTGATTCGACCACTTAACCAATTCGACCCGATATAACATTTTTCTAAAACTGCCACAATGCTTAAGTAAGGGAAAACCGGAAAAAATTCCATGTTTTTGAAATTTTAAAAATTTCTTAAAACTTGCATTTTTGCATTGATTTCATCAAATTTTAACATAAAAACGAGATTTATGGTCAAAAACTTGTCAAAATTTGAATTTGTACAATGTACGTATTGAGCTCAAAAGTCTATTTTTGGGCAAAATATCAGGTTCTCGGCCCAATACGTACAAAAACGGATTTTCACCTGACAAATGGGGGCGCACTAACGGAACTTGTTTTCTATTGACTCAGCCCAAATCAACTCGACCCCATAACCATTTCGACCCAATTTAACCATGTTCATTCTCAACATGATATTGAGGTTGGGGCGCTAATTGAGCCTAGGGCACTATAAAGAGACAATTTTTTTTTCGAGGTGGCCAAATCTGCCACGATGCTTAAGTATAGGCAATTAAAATCTATAAAAGTTCTTGAAATTTTAACGGCGTAAAATTCAAAACTGCAATTCGCAGGTCTACGTTGCGTGTCGTTACCCCCAATACGTCAAAGTGTAAATGTACCTTTAAGTGTAGGCAAAGCCCGAAAAAAGTTTTTGAATTTTTTAGAATTTCCTAAAACTTGCATTTATTTGTACATTGATTTCATTATAGTTTAACATTATATGAACATAAAAACGAGTTATATGGTCTAAAAAAGGTCGAAATTTGAATTGGTACGTATTGGGCTCAACAGGACTCACTGCCCAAACCAACTCAACCCGATAACCATTTAAACCCAATTTAAGGTGACTCACAGTTAAGAAAAAATCAAATCAAACTTATGCTTAATTTACCAATTTTTCGGATATTCAGATAAAGAGTTACGGTTGATGGAAGTGGAGTACTCCACGGGGAAGTGGAGTACTCCACGGACAATTTGTATTTTTTCCTCTACAATTAAGTGCCATGTATTTCAAGGGGTGATATTAATATTCTTATGTATTCTATTGTTTCTAATCCTGCTATATTTAACATATTTGAATTAAAAAATTAATAGCATACAAACAGAAGCACTTATTGATGTAATTTGAATTGTACTATTTATATAAATTCAGAATGTGTTTTAAAATTACAAAATAAGCACCCATTTGTTGAATGTAAAAAGCACCCGCAAAGGCAGAAATAGCTTACAAAATTATAATTGAAATCGCGAAAAATCGCAATTTTCTCAAAAACTTAATTTTCAATACAAAAACTTGATTTCTCAGCAACTGTATGTCTGATTGATGCCAAATTTTGACCGAAAGTGTATTTTGATATGCTCTACGTTAATATTTAGTCCCCAGATTTGTTTAAAAAAATCAAATTTGCATACTTAATTTGCAGTTTCCCGCCAAAACTGCACAGGGGGTTCAAAAGGTACAAAAAACAATAAAATAACAGAGAAATCTATAAAAAGGGCTCTATATCGACATGACGCATGTTATTATCTTCCAAATAGAGTTTGTTTGATGGAAATATCTCATTTTGTTTTTCTGTAATATTGTTTTTTGTAA
>JXSR01S004402.1:44244-57865 GCA_000969725.1 Ophiothrix spiculata
ATTTTTTGGAAAATGAGGATCTTTTCTCTCCCCGTGTTAATCAGCGGGACTAAATTTGCTTGTCAATTTCATTTCCATCCAACGACGTAACGAATTAGTCTCGTTATACAACATTTATGATTGTAACAGACGGGACATTCGCTTAAATTCACTTGGTTGACCGTAGCAAATGAAGACTGGTAAAATAGATTTTGGGAGCGAATCATTTTTGCTTCGCTCTCTATCTATTTAAATGGCTCCTCGTAAATCGTGCTTCAATGCTTCAACGGTGTGTGTGAGGTGAGCGACCAAAATAAAAAAGACACACATACCGTTGAAGAACCTTTAAAACTAAATTTGACCATCAAATAGGGAGGAGAATTAACGTTCATCAGTATGATCTCTTTCAAAAATATGCGATTATCGTGATATACAAGGTTTATCGTGAGGTGTGAGAACAAGCTTTTAGCCAGGATTTGAAAGTAGGGCGTCCAAATTCGCCGCCGGGCGAACAGGCCGGCTTCAATCAAAACATCGTGACGTCAGCATCATTAATATTCATACTTCACAAAGAAGTAAAGGATTACGTTCGCGCTAGTTTTTAACAAAATGGCGACTCACTGGGGAACGAACGAAGAAAAAACGCGATATAAAACCCATTTTAAGTTCACAAAGTACAATAAATTGATCAGATTTTGTGATGATGATGATTATTGAAGATAAATTCTAACATTTGTTGACGGCCTCTAGTAACTGACGGCTTTAGCATTTTCTAGGCCGTCTTTTATCGTGACAAGCCGTCCAAAAGACGGCTTGACGGCTCTCTGGCTAAAAGCTTGTGTGAGAATGTCGGCACTTACCCATGCACTCGACTGGCACTCGATCGATCGCGTGATGACTCTGCAGGAAAGAAACTAGGGTATTGTGTAGATCCGACACGTAACCTTTATACTACATGTAGGTAAGGATTCACTCAAGTCCATTGACCTTCTCTGTACATGAATTTCATTCTTCTTTCAGAGAGCATATAAATTTACCAAAAGTATGCCAGTATATTTTCATTAGTATTTAACAACATATAAACAGGCCTTTATCAGCTTCATACATGTATATTCTCTGTTCATTCAATCCATGCTGTTCTGCCTGCTCTTTTTGCTGGTTTGTAATGTAAATATTTATCAATGACATCACTAATGGGTTTACGTCGCATTGAATTACACAAGAGCTCATACGCAGTCATAATTTTTTCTTGTCGTTTAAGAATAATGTCAATGTTGGTGACAAATCTAACGCAATACCTCTGAACCCATTCAACATTCTTGATGTAGCATTGGGTGTTGAATCCCGCATGCTGCAGATCTGCATTATGAGCAGTGCTTATTATGAGATTATACTTTACAATTTGGCAGGCATAGGTTTTCGATGCAGCCTCTTTGAATCGTTCTGTTGCATTACATGCAGTACAAGTTCTATCCTACAAGTTTTGGTTACATAGTTCTTTATCGTGACGTTGGTATGGAAGATGGCTATGGCTATTCTACACCTCCTTCTTTTTTTGTTTTTTCTTCTCTCTTTAAAATGCGCTTTACAAATGTCAATGTATGTATGGCGATTAAAGTTTAGTTTGCAGTGTACATTCAAATCTAGGTACTTTAATAGCAGAGCTGAAGAGTCTCCCCATGAACTCTTTGTACTATTATTGTTGGATTTAATTCGTGAACGCGTACTCAGAGCCTTGTGCGTACACGCGAACTAAACAACCTTGAAAATATACGCTTGCCTCAGGGACCACTGCGTACTTGCTATAAACACGCGGTCACGAATTAAATCAAACAACTATAGTTGGTGACGTGGACTTCCTGACATTTAGATGAGTGAAATCTGCAATATGAGCCAGGTCTTCTCCCATTTTGGCAGTGAGGCAAGGTCTTGTTGTAGCTCAGTGGCACCATCATCAGCAAATAGGCGATGGGTAGAATTCATCAGGCTATCAGGAGGTCACTGATGTAGGCTAGGAAAAGTGATTGGACCTAACAAACTACCCTGTGGTTCACCAGTGGAAACTTAATTAGCTTTGCTGTTACATGTAGATTGGCCTTCTTGAGGAGTTTGATGCTCATCTATTAAAACCTGGAATCAACATAATTCATAATCATGTGCTCATGCATTAGCTCAATTACAATGTTTATCAATGCCTGAAGATCTAGATACTGTACTGAACTCGGTACCAGCCTTTCTCTGTTAACTATATGTATTGATCTCTTTTTTATTTTGCAGGTGAAAACATACATGGTTATAAACAGCAGCCTTCAACCTATGGAGTGGAGAACGTAAGAGTTGAATCACCTACTTAAATATTACAACATTGCGTAGGTAGCAATGTGAATATGGCTGGGCTATTAACAGAGTATCGACGGTTAGAGTCAACAGATGATCATGAAGACCCGGTCGATGATCAAGATGTTATGTTACACATGCCAGAAGGCAACAAAAGTAAGTTTGGTAATGAACAAGATGAGGTTGGCCATTGTAATTTTTTAATACCTGTAGTAATTAAATTTGCAGGAATAGTTTCAAGAGGAAATTGTGTTTTTGATAAAGGTGCATAAAAATGGACAAGTAATAGCATGATAATCATTTATGGATCTTAAATTCAAATTGCAAACCATTGCTTTTTATAGGAACAGAATTAAATGATTAAATTATAATCTTTTAGATGAGACCAACAAATCAATTTTCATTTTGGGACCCTTAAGGTACCATTTCGATATGACGGGTCACATTTATCCTTACTGTTCAAGTGTGCATATGCATATACATGTAGTATTAAAACTTTTTTCTCTCTCTTTATTTCAGCTCGTTGGAGTCACATAGAAAACCTAGATGAATTCTTCACAAGAATATCCTTTGGATTGATTGTCAAAAAAGAGATAGCAAATGTGATTTTTTGGTACAAGAGATTATTGCTGGAGTTTACATGGTGCATGATAATTCATTACATTTCATTTATGGTTTATTCAAATAAAAATATAGCTGAATTGCAACACACATTGGCCTATACAAACAATTCATGCTACACAATCAAGCAAACATGAAGGTATAAATTAAACATATAATTAGATATGTGACAAAGTTTATTTATTTAATTGTCTGTCATTACAAATTGTTTGAATTGCAAAGTTAAATCACAGGAAAAAAACATATATTTGGAAATGGTAAAATTTTAGGTAAATAATGACAAAAATACAATGACTTTGGGCTCATATAGCAAACTATGTGACAAACCACATGGATTGAGATTGAACGAACAGAGAATATGCACGTATGTAAAATTATAATATTTTAATATGTAGGTTGATTATCAACCCAATTAATGCAAGATTCTTGGTTAACTTATGGATATGGCATTGACAGACCATTTTATGTTGTTTCTTGTGTCCCAGTGTGTAATTCTGTAGTTAATTTCCTTAACATTGCTGTTTACATTTATCAGTATCACCAGAAGCATGGCTACTTGTGTATGATGCTTGCCCAGGTCTTTGAACTAGTGTAAGTATTAGGACAAACAATATTGTTGTGCTGCTCTTTTCAGACCAACCGTATATAAACACAACACCAAAAGTAAGTCCCCCTTTCAACATGACGTCCTAATTTCAGGAGGTAAATCATTTTAGCAATAAATTATACTCAGGAATAATTCTATGAATGTTACAAAAGTGTTGTGTGAAAATGAAAAATATTCATGACTTCATGGCTGAATGAGCTTAAATTAAAGTCAAAACTGCCCTATTCAAAAATCACAAAGTCTGCAGTTCAGTAACGTGTGTATCCACCACGCCTGTTAAGGACCTCCTGGCACCGCCTTCTCATGGTGTTTATCAGCCTGGAGATACGCTGCTGTGGGATGGCATTCCACTGAATCTGCAGATGATGGGAAATGTCATGCAGGTTGCTGTTGGCATTGATGTGGGGATATACAGCTCTTTTCAGCTGGTCCCACAAGTGCTCTAAGGGATTAAGATCAGGCGAACTTGCCGGCCATACCATCCGCTCAATTCCTTCCCCAGCAAGAAATGCATTAGCTTGTCTCCCTCTGTGTGGTCGAGCATTGTCATCCATCAAGACAAATGCTGCACCATGGACTGAAGCAAGTGGTGCAACATGTGGACGTAGCACTTCGTCAACATATCGTTGTGATGTGAGGTTGCCATTAATCTGTACAAAGCTTATACCACCCTACACCATTACACTCCCGCCACCGAAGGCTGTAACTGGTTGAACACAGCACTCTGCATGTTGCTTCCCAACTCGACGCCACACACGTCTCCAGCCATCAATGTGACGCAGGCAACATCTCATCTCATCGGTGAAAAGCACATTACTCCATTGCTGTCTGGTCCATCGAGCATGAGCTGTGGCCCATCGCAAGCGAGCTTGTCTGTGTCGGAGTTCAAGTTTGGCCTTCTTCACCATACGTTTGGCACGAAGTCCAGCATTGTGCAAGCGTCTCCTAATCGTCTGAACTTCTCTTTGGTGGTTGGGTCGTCGAAGCCAAGTCTGGATGTCCTTTGCTGAAAACAAAAAAAGGAAAAAAAAAACATTTTGAGTTTTGGAAAGGCTAATTTGATCACAAAAATGTTTGTTTTATGGTATCAGGGTCCTATGCAGTTTAACATTCCGTCAATTTTTTTGAATAATGTACAGTTCTCACCTGTTGTTAACGTTGTTCTTCGTCTCAGAGCTCGGTTGACAATTATACGGTCTTCTCTAACAGTTGTGACCTTTGGTCGACCACTACGGGGTAGATCTTGCACCTGACCATGCAGTTTTGCTGGAACTTCTGGCGTAGCTTTCTTATGGCTTTCGGGCAAATACCCATCCTTCTTGCCACCTGCTTCACGGGGCAACCAGCCTCTAAAAGACCAATAGCAATGGCCCTATCCTGATTTGACAATCTGGGCATAATGATTAAATTCAATAGACGGATGAAGGTAAATTTAATGGAACAAGGATTTGAACTGACCACCTCAACCAAGTTGTGCCAAGAAAGAATATGCATGGCTGAATAATGATGAATTCATTACACATAAGACTAGTGTTCCCTTTGTCATGTTTGTGAGGATGAATAATCATTTGTGATTTTTGAAAAGGTCAGTTTTTGTCTTCAAGTTGAGCTCATTCAGCCATGAAGTCATGAATATCTTTCACTTTCACACACCACGTTGGTAACAGTCACAGAAGTATTCCTAGGCATCATTTATTGGTAAAACGTTTTACCTTAAGATGTTAGGACGTCATGTTGAGAGGGGGACTTACTATTGGTGTTGTGTTTATATTGGAAAGATTAGGGCGGCTTTTTTTTTTAAATCCACACATTTCTATTAAACTTGCCGTTTCCAGCACAGAAATTCACAATATATGTGTTAAATTAATTAATCTTTGGAGTCACGTCAGAAATAAAAACATGTATGCTTCTATTCTAATAAGGGGTTTTAAATGTAAAAAAAAACCCATCAAGAAAAGTTGAAAAAACAAACAAACAATTGATCAACCAGCTTTTTCAATTGTATCCCAAAAGGGCAACACCACAATTTATTTCCTTTTTTGGCATATTTTAAATAGATGCTAAAAAGTTCATTTTAGTTATCAGGGTCATTGAATACAGATATGATGATAGATTTCTACTTTAATTACCAATTAGATTAGATTGGTGCTGGCCTATTTGACAGTTTTGTTTTGCTAAGATTTAAATGAGTATGGTCTTATTTTTCACAACTTGTTTTTTCAGTTTCATTCAAGATTGCCACTGAAAAGTTTTTTTAAAGCATGTTTTAACTGTGTTTAAATCAGCGAAATATTTATGAGGTGTATAGTAAAACAAATACAACATGGTTTATTTTGAGAAGAAGTGAAAGTTTTTGTTCCCCGGGTTTTGGATGAGTGTGACTACTTCCCTCTGCTCCGTGTCGGGGAAGTAGTCATCCACGCATCCAAAACCTTGGAATTAGTCAGTTTCACTATTTTGTATCTAGGCCTTCTAAAGATTGAAGCTATTTTCTATTCCATTAATAGCTGCCTCTTATAAAAACTTGTTCTTATATAATGCCTTTAAAAAGCTTTATATTATACATGTAATGACTGTTCATGCAAACCTTCTAATAAATATTTTTTGTCTTCTTTTTTGTTCTCTCTTTTCCTAACAGGCAATTTTTGTTTATAGTTATATTTTCTTTGTTTCTATTACGTTGTGTGGATTATGATGTTTTGTTCAAGAATTCTACCAGTGACCACAAAGTCACCATCCCAGATGCTATTATACCACTAAATGAGTGTGCAAGAAAGTAAGTCGTTGATAAGTCTTTGATAGTGCAATTACCCAAAATTTCTGGCAGTGGTATTGGTACCACTGCCAGAAGGGAGCTCTGCAATCAAGCCTATCACATAAGTGCATTACCCAATGTCCTTTGGTCCCAAGAAATGATCATATTTATCAAATAAGCATTGCAACCCTCCACAAACATGACAAAGGATATTTATACTAAATTTACCTATTATATAAACACTTCCCGAAGCTGTTAGTCACACAAAAATGATGTTTGAAGATATGTTTACACATGGTAACCAATGTAAACATACCAAACATGTCGTTTGATTTCTCTGATCTGAACAGTGCGATTTTCATAAATTTAATTCAAAAAGGTTCGTTTCATGAATATGGAAAAAGTTATTTCTGTTTTTTCAATATACGATTAGTATTTTTCATTTTATGCACAAATTACCGTTACATGTATATGCTTGTGTTTGAGAGATTTCTTGAAAGTCTGAAGTGATGGTGAACACCTGATGGAAATCTGCAGAGAGTTCTAAAATCAACGTGGAGCTGCCCGGCTTATACACAATAACTTTGATTGGCAGGGTAGTGTGTCAAAACTTCTCAGAGAACTTGCTATGGACATGTTGTCAACATGTCACAAAATAGCAAGACTTAACATCCTCAATAAAGCCATAGGGGGCACTTTGCCCTGCCAGTCCACAGTTACTTGCAACCGTTCCGTAGGCAAATCAACAATATTGACACAAACACTTGTTTATTTTGAAATATTTTGCATTCTTTCTCTTTTAGGGCCTTCAGAATTCTGTAACCCAAAACAAAAACAAATTGGATACATTCTTTTGGTAATGATGTAGTGATTATACCCTGAATAATTATTTGCAAATTAATTTCATTTTGAATTTCATTTCAGTCCGCCTGGTGCTCTAGTGATATGTGTGATGATTGCGGGTGTGTTTTGGCTACATCGGCTAGTCAGAGTTGTATATAATGCCTACCATTACTGGGAAATTAGGCTGTTTTATTTGACAGCACTCAAAATATCAGCAGTAAGTATTGGTAAATGAACATGTATACTCTCATTCATCTGGGTTGGTACATAGATATTATGAATTGAATCTAGACAACCAGGAAATAATAATCGTTTCCGTCAAGACTGTTTTTTCATGACGACATGTCGCAATAATTTATCGTTGACATGAAGTTGACATCAAAGAGTTGTTTTTGCGGGAAAAACAAAATTGTTTGGATAAGCTTAATGACCCGCTTTAGACATAGATTTACCTATTATATAGTAATGTCCTAGTTCTGTCTGCGTACGACAATATGGATGATATAAAATTGCCTAACCTTTTTGTTCTTAACCATCGTAATAACTTTAAAAACATTTTTAAATGACAAACAAGTAATCATACTAATTAAGTATTAAACTATTTATGCAACACTTTAAACACTTGTTAAAGCTCAACTGCTAATAAACAGCCACAACTTGACAATACTAATGGAGCAACAACATATTAAGTTCTTATTTTTTATTCTTATGAACAATCTAGCACCCTGAAAGTGAGAAGTATGTTATTTCCATGATTAATTTTACCATTTTGAACATATATACAAACGAAAAATTAAAATAAAAATGTCTAGGGTCAGCACCAAAAATAGGGTTTGTCGGGTTTATAGGAGCTCTTGTGGTCTAGTGGAATAGCGCAGGACTCCGAATCGTGAGGTTGCAAGTTCGAGCACCGCTTCGGCCATCGGGTAATGTCCTTGGGCAAGATATGTAATCTCGATTGCTTCGTCGACCCAAGTGCTTTGGGGAGCTGTTAGGGGAATATTACAATCTAAATTTGATAGGTCTGCATCTTAAGATTGCGATCTAGTTGAGGTGAAATGATTGTAACGATTTCCTAATAACGGCGTAATAATGTCAAGCGCTATGGTACTTCGGTGAATAGCGCGCATATAAATGCCGGATATTATTATTATGCCAAACAATTTTTTTAGACCTTAATAATATGCACCTGGTAACATATAGGTCCCAGCATGTGTAAATTCTGGTTTTTTTTCACTCTACACTTTTCTTTGAAGAGGTAAATGATTTTAAAATGAGTATGCAATATAACAGAATGTTGCAAATGTTTTAACTTTCTATTTTCTTTTGTAGGCTAATTTTTGACCAAACCTTTAGATACCAAATTCAGAGTTATAATGGACAATAGAAAAGATGGTTCATTTATTTGCTTATGTTTTATAGTAGTTTTGATAATGTTATTTGTATATCTTCCCTCTTATTCTTTTTACAGGCTGATTTAATAAATCTGACATGGCATGATATTCTCAAACGTGTTCAACAAGTACAGAGAGAACAGCGGATGTGTATACATAAAGCAGATTTAACTGAATTAGGTGAGGAAAGATGTAAAGTGGATGCCCTGCAATATTCTGTAAATGTAGGATGATACAAGTATCCAAGTGGAACATTCATCCTTTGTGTACTATTTACCAGCTAGGTCAGGCCTTCTCAAATAGCGGCCCGCGGGCCAAATCAGGCCCTCGAGCTACTTTTATTTGGCCCTTCGATGGCTTCTGGAATACAGAAGTATATAGGAAAAGCATTGAAAAAGGTCTTAATTTGGCCCTCCAAGAGGTATTATTGAACTGGCGTTTGTCCTTAATGGCCCACCAACAAATTTAATTGAGAACCCCTGAGCTAGGCCATATTATTGTTCCCTGACAAATGAGAATCTTGGGCAGTGCGTAGCATTTTCTGCCCACAAACAAACATTTTAGTCTACTGGCAACCATATCTTCTGCTACATTGCACTTTCTGTCTGGGACAATCTTTAAATACAAAAATAGGAATTCTGACTCTCTAACATTGCACACAAAATTATCAAAGCATATCTTTATTCAAACGCAGTTTATTTAATTTGTTTTCTATTTGCACTTCAATCAGATTTTTGCTTCACTGGGCTTTAGTCTTGATGTTTATAATCTTTAATCAATTGTATTGATGGTATCATATATGTAGATATGTAGATGTAGATGTAAAAGTATGCTAGAAAATAAAAAATTACATGTTTACAAATATATGTAGATGTGAAGGTATGCTATAAATGCAATTACATTGAATGTATGTATGTTGTATGTTTCATGGATAGGTGTACTTATTCCTTGTATTTAATTCACTTTTTTTTTTTTTTTTAATTTCAGATATTTATCATAGAATACTGAGATTTAAGAATTACATGATAGCAATGGTGAATAAATCACTACTACCATTGAGGCATGAAGTTCCATTCTTTGGTGAAATGTAAGTTTATTTACCTGACCATATATTATTGTTTGTGGATTTAATTCAAGCATATATGGTATTATCATATCAACAAGAGAATTAATGCCCATATTTGGAAAAAACTGTGACCCGATATATTTCGTATCATGCCACTGAGCTATCCTTTCACTGAGCGCGTCGGAATGTTGCATAAAAATTGACAGGAATACGCAATATGTAGAGTAAAACATTTATCAAAAGGGGTTTTGTTTTTTGTTGATATTTTTTGTAAAATAAAGTTTTAAAAGTTGCAGATAAATAATTAAATGAATAGTTTTATATATACAGGGTGAGTCAATATAAAGTGTAATCAAAGGAGGAATTTTTTACAGGAAATCTGTTTATGTTTAACAACTTTAATTATATTTGATAAATAGCACATTTAATCAGCTTTCATGGGAATTTTAGTTTGTTGAAATTGACCAATGCATTCAAAAGTTACAGCTGTCTAAGTAAAGGTACCCAATTTTTATGTCGAACAAACTTGCTTCATCATGAACTCTTTACTGTACAGCAGTGGGTAATGTCTTATTGATTGTGCATTGGTGAACTTGACGCTGCTTTTAAAATGTTAAACGGCCACCCATTTTGCAGAGATACTGAAGAAGATTCAATGATGCAAATCAAATTATTAATAGTCATTTCAGATGTCAGTGCAAAATCTTGACAACCAATGCCAGGAGATAAATCATGGCGCAACATTGTAGTTACAGGCACTGGCATTTTGTTGCAATTAAGTATCATGAGACTCAAAGTCCCTTTGAAGATCGCCGTCTGCTTTTTCTGTAGTTTACGGATGCCAACCAGGTCCCATCACCTCAAGCTTTTTAAAATATTGTTTATAAGCTAAAGACCACGTAACTCTATGAAACAGAAACACGGAGGCTTTCAAAGATCCTGATCCAGATGATTCAACAAAACAACAACCGATTTAGAAAAACTTGTTTGAGAGATCTGAACATTACCTCAAGAAGTCAACCCACTACCCGATATTTCACAGTCCACAGCCTATTGTTTTCTTATTATTTTATTTCCATATGCATTTCTTTCATAGCAATTGAAAGAGACAACATCCTTTGTTACCAGTACGCAAGTAAACTAAATAGCGTAGTTTGTTCGCCGTTCAAATTGGGTACCTCCACTCAAATGACTATAACTTCAGAATGCCTGGTCCGATTTCAACACAATAAATTTTCTATAAAAGCTAATGAAATATGACATCTCATACAGTAGCAATTTTGTAAAAGATTAAAAGGAACTGGTTATATAAAATCACTGATTAGATTACACTTTATTTTGACTCACCGTGTATATGACTGACTAAGTGGTGTGATAAATTTATTATTGGTTCAATATGTCAGTATAATATGGGAAATAATAGCCAAGTCAGTTCGATATCCAGTGAATATGACACTTTGTGGTCGATAATTTCTTATATCATACCTCCGCTTTACCAAATAACCAAAAGTGTTCACACTGTAGTCTCCAGCGCAAGTGTACCCTCTCAAAGTTGTGACTATCTGCATCTACTTCTAGCAGTGGAGTGATTTAGATTATAACTAGATCACCTTAAATTGTGACTAGAAGTGTGATTTATTCAAGGAATTTCAAATGGGAATCTGCATGTACTCATTTGAACACTGTGTTAACTCACCCTTGGTGATTACTGGCCCACCAAGATCAGTGGAAGTTGCAATATATGCTGATAGAAATGCAGACAAAAGTCTGCATTCTGAATAAAATGAGACTAGTGTGATCTGCTGTTTCCGAACAAATATGGAGGTACAATGGGGCCATCCTTTTCAACAAGATGATGGCAAGAGCAGATGCAGATTCCCATTTCTAAATTCCTCGGATTTATTGTCTGCTTAGACTAAACATTGATCACTTGCTAATACAAATTTAGTTAAATCGATTCAGTCACATTAAATTCGTAAAGTTAAAGCACACACAATATTATTTAGTGATGTAATATGATTCTCAGATGTGATGTAGCTGACCTCAGATTAGCTGAATAACTTTTAGTGCTGCTGCTGATATTAAAGGCAAAGGGGCAATTCATGATCCACTTTTCACCCTCAAGGTCACCTCTATCAAAATTGAGTGTTTTAGCTTATAAGAATCCTCAACTGGTATATGTTACGATCTCTAAATCATTCCTTCATATGTGCTTGCATTTTTGAGAAAAGTGAGAAAATTTGTCATTTTTCTAATTATTGTCGGGCCCGACAGTAATTACAACACAGTAGCCTATGGGGATAGTCAAAATGCTGAAAAGCTTGAAACTTGGAAACGAATGGTTGAAATCAAGTGAAATTTTCAGTATATATTTAAAATGTACTCTTCTTCTTATTTAGCTAGAAAACAGGTCAGGTTTTTGTCACATCAAAATCATGAATTGCACCTTTAAAGTGTAGATTGTAAATTTGTACTTTCTGATCCACAACATAAAGTCACTTTCATGTCCATAAGAATATCTCAGATACTCATTAAGTATGGTGAGTCCAAATAACAATGTTCCTCGAATTTTGTAGTGTTATTATTTTGTGATTATGACTAATTAACTGTTTCTAATTCTTTACAGGGTCTTCCTAACAAATGGTCTGAAGTACAACTTAGAAATGATTTTATTTTGTAAGTATTGAAGAAAAGCTTATCATAGGAAGCTTAATGGTTGACTTCCCACTAGGGCTATCAATGTCCGTTAAATTTGCTAAACGTTTAAATGGATTTCACTTGGGCCGGTTAACACTTTAATCGGAAGCTATTATGAACAGCTTAAATTTAGAATGATCGTAGCGTAATAGAAAACAGTATCACTTGAGTAGTAAGCCTAAAATCAGGCCAGCCTGTTTAGATCGTCGAAAAAAAATTAAGACTTTTCATCACATTATGGAATCAACCAAAGTCATTCATTGTAAATTATTTGTATTTCTTAACTTAAAAGTTCAATGATTCCACTTGTTTTTTCTTGTTTGGTCCAATTTGAACGACGATAAAAAAATATGTCATGTCAATAACACATGCAAGACAGAGGGAGATTTTGCATATTTCGGGGACTTGATCTATGTTAACAAACTTGGGGAGTCAGAACGCAAGTGCGTATTAAAACATAAGAAGGTCTTTATTGTTAAAAAAACATGTTTTGCAATATTTCATCATAAAATGGAGAACTCGAAAATGAACATGGTTTGGTTTACATAAAGGATTCAGTCAAAAAGGAACCATATTTCTTTAAATTTGTTAAAAGGTTTTCTCAAACTCTTTGCCACAAGTGTGTCAGTTGGACTGGCCAATCAAGTTCTAAGATTGGTTTGCATTTATTGGCTTCTTATGTCAGTGTGCGTTGTGTGAGACATGAGGCCGATGACCAGTGTAGTATATCTTGTAAAAGTTTTGTTTTGTTGTAAATATTTGTACTTAAAATCTGCCTCGGATTCACAACCCTTTTCATATAAATGGAGTACCTGTTATAAATTACAGGTGCATTTAAATGTTATCGGGAACTTTCTGTTTACAGGGTTTGTGTTAATGATATTACCACTGTATCCATTAATTTCTTTGCACTGAATGTATTTATTTCTTGTTTCATTGTTTACACACAGGGGGCCCATGGTCTCCATTTCAAAATTATTGGCATCTAAAGGAAGATTATAAAAAAGCCTCCAAAAGAGAACAGCTAGCACAACAGTAAGTTTAAAACTTTGTGTGTGTGTGTATGCACTGTCAAGTCTTAATGTGACATGTTACAGCAAAAGGTACCTAAAGTCAGATCTGCCTAAAGTATCTGCCTAACTTTACTTATAGAGTTAAGTATACCATCTGCCTAACTTTGCTAATACAGTAAAGTAGACCCTCTGCCTAACTTTGCCAATACAGTGAAGTATACCATCTGCCTAACTTTGCTTATACACTGAAGTATGCCATCTGCCTAACTTTGCTAATACAGTGAAGTATGCCATCTGCCCAACTTTGCT
>JXSR01S004402.1:59457-70920 GCA_000969725.1 Ophiothrix spiculata
AGTATACCATCTGCCTAACTTTGCTTATACAGTGAAGTATACCATCTTCCTAACTTTTCTAATACCGTGAAGTATACCATCTGCCTAACTTTGCTAATACCGTGAAGTATACCATCTGCATAACTTTGCTAATACCGTGAAGTGCATAATTGCTAGTACAGTGAAGTATACCATCTGCGTAACTTTGCTAATACAGTGAAGTATACCCGTTGCCTAAGTTTGCTAATACAGTGAAATATGCCATCTGCCAAACTTTGCTAATACAGTGAAGTATACCCTCTGCTTAACTTTGTTAATACAGTGAAGTATATCATCCGCCTAACTTCACTTATAGAGTGGCATTCATTCAACTGTATAGAGCCAATTAACAATCAATATTTGATGACAGGTTTGTAAATTGAAGCCATCATTTAGGTTCCTGTGCGAAATAACAATGGAACAAAGGCAAAAAGTGCTTTATATTATTGCCCTCTCTTAAAATATTTATTATTGATTGGTTTTTTTAGAGTTTTTAATCAGATAATTGTGGCTCCGACTTAAGGTACCTTTTGCTGTAACGCAACACAAATATGCATAGTTTATTGCTTTTTTATCAGTTGTCATTAAATTGAGAAAATTGTTATCAATCAAACATATTGAAAATATAAGTTCTCTATTTCTGGATTTGTTATAAGGTTATAGACTCCATTTATTATGATTAAATTACTTCTCGTCCTGTGCCTTCCTTGTGGTTGTTGTGGCTAGAAGATAATCATTCATAACAAGTAGAAGTCACATTTGTGGTCTTTCTTCCGATTCATTTTATTTATATACAGCATAACAGTTTCAGTTATATTGGTTGTGGTTATTACTTAATTATCAAGAGATAAAAGGAAATAATCTTTTGCAACTACAATATCCAAGATGAGATGTAATTATTCATGGTTAATGTGTGGGTAACAGTTTATATTACAGCATATTGTAAATCAAAAGAAATTAACCAATTAAATTATATTTTATGTGGTTGACACTATATACCATAGAGACTCAATGTACACATTACAGTGTCTGTTTTGCTTCCATCATCTTTACTTTGTTGACAAATTGTCACAAAGTATTATCTCTATTGGTTAATGGTAAAGAAGGCTTACATATTTTATCATTTGTTCATCAAATGGATCTGTTGGTTTTGTTGTAAAAACTCTTGTGTAGAAGCAAAACTCAATGTGCCATACAATTAGATTCTAATTTATATCAGCAGTCTTTCTCAATGGGTACAAAAAGTGTAACATAAATTTGGGCATCTCTTAGAGTTGTTTACATTTTCTATTTTATTTATTTATTTCATTGTTGTCGGTGGGGAGGCATACAGCACATTCATGAACTAAACAGAACTCTGATTTTGTTGTATTTAAACACAAATCAATTTTGAGGGTTACTTGTCTTCTTTAATGTTGGTAGAAAATGAGTGTGCCTGATTGGTGCTGAATTACATGCAATGTATATGATTGCCCCCAGGTGTCTTTTCACTTATACATGTGATCATGCCATAATTGTTCCCATTAGTTGTGTTAATTAATTCATCTCTCAAAATGTCAAGCATGCGTAAAGACTGATGAGTATCAGCTCACACCTATGGGCTAAACAATAATTTATTAGACAGTTAAAACAGAAATCCAGATTGCAGGGCCCAATGGTTTGTTAATGCAAACCCTGCATGGATTGTTGTTTAAATTGTCCAATAACTATTTATTTTGCCTATAGTGATAGATTTCAGCAGACTGTGAATGTATCCTAACATTTTCTTGCAGACTCTCCAAGCATATACTGTGGGTTGGCCTTGTCAACTTTCTCCTGATGCCATTCATTTTACTCTGGCAATTGTTGTATTCTTTCTTCAATTATACTGAACTTATCAAGAGAGATCCTTCAACCTTAGGTGCTCGGAGATGGTAAGATTTCTTTCTTCATTTGAACCTATTAAGATTGAGCCTTCACTTATGCAATTGTTGCCTTGCCTGGAGCCCAGAACTAACGGAAACTAAGCCAAAGAACTGTGGGAAAAGTACATTTTGTCAGCGATCTCGCTAAAGTGCTTATAAAAATGGTAATTAGGAGCTAGATGATATTCACTGTGCTTTTACATTCGTCAGCACTAGCTTGAAGGCTTCCAAAGTTTTGAACAGAGCTGGATCAATTGGGAAAACATTTCAAACCAGGCCTAATTATTCTGGAGAAGAAGGAGTTGTTGTACACACAGAGATGTAAGACTTCTGGCCGTTTCATTTTTTGAAGTGCTTTATTTTGGCCAGGAAAAGCCCCAGGAAAATGCACCAGCTGCTGGGGGCGTTGCCCCTGGTCCCCTGTGTTTGCACTGGGCCTGACATTTGACGATTTCTGTGTTTGCATTTTTCAGTGTGCAGTCATAGTATTATAGTGGCTAATGTTTAGAATACAGCCTATTGCAGGCTATTAACTCTGGTGAGATGAATGAGAACATGCATCTTCCATTCTGGTGTAGCTTAACATATTTAGCAATTCTCAAACTACAATACCAAAAAATGCCTTTCTTGTTAATCATCTTCATGGTAATGTAGGACTATGCCCAACCTTTGTAAGATGTGATTATGCCCAACATTGCATGCAAAACATTTTTACACCCCGGCTAAAAATGTGTATTTGTATTAGAATTAGCCAATATTCCCCACTTGATATAATGTAAACACTTTTTTTTTCATCAACAGGTCAGCATATGCCAGGTTATATGTCAGACATTTTAATGAGCTAGACCATGAATTTACAGCAAGGTGAGATATATACAAAATGGATCAAAAATATACTTTTTGTCACAATTAGCTAAAGCACACAAGATGCACCGTGCAACTGTGTCGACTTTTTTGTGTGTGTATGCATATTTTAGCCATCAAAGTGAATGGATTTTACTTTGTTAAAAATGCCAAACCTTTGTAGCATTCATAGATTTGGAGAGATCCAAGACTCATCATCATTTTGATTCCAGCATGGGGGATCAAATTGTGGGTATTCAGGTTTTTGCTGATGATTCATTGCATCTTTCAACAACTCACTGTATCTCCTTATACAGGAGCGTACTGTTGTTAATTCGTGATGAATCAACAGTTGATACTCAAATTAGCGCGTCACGCATGGGACATCGTTTACGGAAGTGCGTTTATGCAGAACGCATAAGTCAGCGCACTGCTCATCGCGCATCAGGCATTTATAGTACGTGCAAAAACCTGGTGCTTTGGAACAATTGAAAACGTCAAAGCGGCAAACATTCATAAACTAGCACTTTGTTTCAGATTATGCAAAATATTCTTATGACGATGAGTAGGCCTATCTGTTATTTTATTGAAAACATTTAGAATTTAATTCAAACATTTTCAGGAAGATTTTCGTTGTTGAAAGGTATTCAAACACGCCACAGAGTTGTTTGTTGCAAATCAACAACTCTGCATCCGATGCATCGGTGTATTTTATCACGCTCGGGTGGCGAAATCTACCCTCGAGCAATAAAATTACGCAGACGCATGGATAGGCACAGCCACATCTGAGTCAAACACTATGACTTTCACTTGGTAATTATATCCTATGTAAATCTGTGACACTAAAATACCAATTTTTTCACTTTTTTGTTTATAACTTTAAAAATATGCATTTTTTTGAAAAAAGAAAAAAAATGCGTCTAAGTTTGACCTTTCTGGTTCAGTTCAAATCAATTTTACTCCTCACAACAATTTAGGCTATGTGTGGGAGTGAGTCAGAAATTGTCATTTTAGGCCAAAATTGACCAAAAAACAGGCATTTTTGGGAAAAAATTTAATTTTGACCCTTAAATTTGGTTCTGACAAACTTAAAAGTAGGTTTGACGAAAAATTTGATCTGTTTTACATAGAAACAGTTAATTCTTTTTATTCAATGAGGTTTGAATTTTTTACAATATGCGATCAGAATTGCCTATTTTGCTCCAAAATGAGCCTAAAAATGGGCGAATTTGGCCACTTTACGGGCAAATTTGACCACTTTTTAACTTAAAACGTTAATTTAATCCATTTCCAGTTGTAGTTTGTTAACCAAATTTTACACGTGTGTTTGATAGGGTATTTAAAACAATTCTGATCAAAAAAAAAAAAAACTCTGGCAAAAAATGTAACATTCTGGCAAGTTTCATTATGGCACACTTTCAGCAAATTCTTCAATGGTTTCTTATAGGACATGATTGAGGGATTATCAGAAAATATACCCTATTCTAGCGACACAAAATTGCCAATAACTTGACTTAGGAGTGACGAAATTTACTGATTTTGGTGTCATTTTATTTGTAATGAGATCCTCTTTCCAATAAACTCACTTGCATAAAATTTTAATCAGTTTGAAATTTTTTTGACTGTGCCTAGCATGGATGCACCTTTGTTGATACGCGATGAACAACTCTATCTGTGGTGTGTTTGAATACCTAATTTCATAATGCACAAATATTGAAACCTGCATTCACACTTTGCATGCTAGTATTAGTATAGAGTGGTTTGTTTCTCTGCTCTTCACTGGGAGTTGATTTTTGCAGGAACCCAGTATACCTCCAATTTGAGCTTCATGGCTGACAACACCATTACACAGGCTGTTATGGAAAGTCTGAGAACTCCCCTCTATATCTATCATGGTACCATTTCAAAAGAGTCTAGAGATACTTGTTAGTTAACATAGTCTAATGATCTGTAAATGATGCATTTACACATTAATGGAATTGGTCTCTGATAATCTCTGCTATTATCCATGGTTGGCAGCATCATATGAGACTTTGTATATTGTAATTAATATAATTTAATTTCTTCATTTCAATCTTTATTTCACAAAATTACATATAAACGAACAAATAAATATAATTGAAAAGTTAAAACAGATAAAGCCAGACAGGAGAATTGAGGGAAATCGGAAAGATTGTCTCAATATCTCTGGCATATAAATACAGATAATTACAGTACAAATTATGAAATGAGACACAATATATTACATCATTAAAAGTACAAAAATAAAACCTGAAGAAATCCAGGGTAAAAATAGAGGGGATAAAAATCTATTATAATTAAAGTCAGTTACAGTATTGTATTTGTGTACAAGTCTTCGTCATGCTCTACCTGGGTTTGGTTGATTTATCAGTTACAAACTGTGTCCTGAGTTGGTTTTTCTTGCTTTCATTATGTTGATTGTAATATTAACTTACAAATAATGATGTTGAATTGTGTGATTTCTTTTTGCAGACTGAATCGTGGCTACAGGCCTGCAGCACGATACCTTGATGCCTTCAGCTCTAATATACTCACAGTTATATCACAGTATGTAAATCAATTATTTCTAAATAACCCTTTAAAAAGTTACTACAAATTTAGGGCATCTCACAATGAATTATACCGGTGAGACAAATGACTTTTCTGAAACTCTATCATGAAATATAAGAACAAATATATAGGCCGATGAAATCTCTGTATGAAATTTACTCAGAACCAATATCATTTTATATTCTAAAGCAAATTTTCTTTCTCCACTTCTATTTAAAGGTGCAAATTCATGATTCTGATGTGACAAAACTTCATCTCTTTTATAGCTAAATAAAAAGAGAGTTCAACATAAATGTATGCTGAAAATTTCACTTGCTTCTAACCATTTGTTTTCAAGTTACAAGATTTTAGCATTTTAAAATTCCCAAAGGTTACTGTGTTATAATTACTGGACCCCAGCAGTAATTAGAAAACGACACATTTTTTTTGTTTTTCTCAAAAATGAAAGCATATTTGAAAGAATGGTTTGGGGTTTGTAACATATACCAGTCAAAAATTCTTTCAAACTAAAACTCGGTTTTGATAGAGGTGACCTTGAGAATGAAAAATGGATCCTGAATTGCCCCTACTACCATATGTGTTTTTTGAACTGATACCCTCCTTGTTTGGTTCTAGTTGCAGTGTTGAGTAATTGAGTACAAGCAGAATGGGGAATTCAAGCCGGGTACATTTAATTCTAAGATACCATTTGTGATAGTGTTTTAAAATGCTGACTGATGTGTGGAGTCATGGGAAAATTTGGTAAACAATAGAGATTTCTAATTGTTACGGACTATAGTCACAAAGAAAATGAATTAATTGCAGTGGCCTATGAAAGCGAGAAAACACTTGCAAAATCTGCAGATTTAAGGTTGCTCTTGAGATTTTTTAACTTAAAGGTGCAATTCATGATTCTGATGTGACAACAACTTTGCCTCTTTTCTAGCTGAATAAAAAGAAGAAAAAATGTAAATGAAAATTTCACTTGATTTAAACAATTCCTTTAGTTTCAAGCCTTTCAGTGTTTTGAAAATCTCCATTAGGCTTTTTTGTTGTAATTACTATCGGGGCCCCTACAATAATTAGAAAATGACACATTTTCACACTTTTCTCATAAATGCAAGCTAATTGAAAGAATGTTGTGGGGATTGTAACATATACAAGTCAATGGTTCTTCACTAGCTAAAAAACTCAATTTTGTTAGACGTGACCGTGAGGATGAAAAGTGGATCATGAATTGCACATCTTAGTTGTTTTGCTAAGGCATATGAGATTTGTACTTAAGTCCCTTGTGGATTATTTGATAGTCAGATATCAAACACTCTGTCACATTTGTTCCAACCTGATTTGTTTTCCTCAGAAATGTAGCCTTTTTCGCAGGCTCTATGCTAGCTGTGTTAATAATCTTAACAGTAATAGATGAAGATGTATTGACAGTAGAACATGTCTTTACTGCAATGACTTTATTAGGTGAGTATAATGAGACCTCAAGGGGTATCATCCTAGGTTAAATAATGAAGGATAAACAAGAATTATCTCCATGAGTACAAACTTGGTGATGATCCAAACAAAAAGGTACACTTCCATTAAAATTATGTGCTTAACCCTATAATCTACATGCACAAAAATTGGGGTATTTTAGTGAATTTACATGCTCTCTATTAATGTCCCTTTATCGTCATTTTGCAGCTAATTGAAGTGGGTGTGGTATATATCAATGCAAAGAGTACACCTTTGGCTTTTAGATTTGCAAAATATGTTGATGATTGTGCTGATTAGCTCATGAACTATTAATGAGATAAGAGAAAATTTTGGCAAATTTCTGCAAAAATTTGAGTTTAATGGACAATTTCATGTTCACACATATTGAAATATGTATTCATTTAAATGAATATAAGTTAGGACTTGTTAGAACATTCAAAAACTGAAAAAATGTACGTAAATACAAATATTTTCTATCAAGTTATGGCCTTTTTGTGTAATTTTTTGAAGCAAAATTTGACTAAAAATAGGCTCAAAAATTGGGGTTTTGAACAATATTTTGACATGTGTTCAGAAAAATATAGGTGACATTAAAGTTAAATCTGTTTTATTATGTTATTTGTGACATATACAAGCTAGGAATTGTTCTAAATGTGTATTTTAATGCAAAATACATCCAATCGTCACTATGTGTGGAGAATAGGGTTAAGAACACACACCACAAATAGATCGCCTATTCATTCCTATGCAAAACAGCCTCCAGATCATTGCGGATATCTTGGCTATAAAGCGACTGGTTGCTTCAACTCTTGGATTTATTTTGAGATTATAATCTAGAAGAGCCCACAAAGTGAAAAAATATATAGGGTAACCTTGATAACTTTTTGCTAGGTCACCTCGAACATAGGATATGCTCAAAATTTCATTTTCTCTAAATCGCTACAAAATTTCTGTAGACACTGAAAATCTGCCCTCAAATTTTACAAAAACAGCAAAATTATAGTAATCTTTAACCAGCCTGACTACATTTGACCCACAGAACATGATTCAAAAGAAATTTGATCAAAAAACCTAGTTCCTGCCATTTTTGAAGCTTTTAATTTAGAGAGATCAACCAAACACTTGCTTTCGCATTGCTCTGTACAGGCCAAAAGCCTTTATTTAGTGATGTGTGTCCTTAAGGGCCTGCATTGTATTTTAAAAGAAGAAACAAGCGTAGACGCATCGCCAGGCCTATTTCCTCAAAAATCATTTCATTTTGTATATTTCATATGAGAATTTGTTTCCATGTTTGTTTTGATGCTTTGTATCTCTATGAAAATGCAGCGATTTAATTGAGGTAAATTAAGCTGACAAAATACCATTTTTAGAATTGTTAAATACTGGTTTCATTTAATGTAGATAATTCTGCAGTTTGATTTTCATAGATTTATCCAATTTGATGTTATACAAGCAAAAATGTGACTGAGAGTGATCTATAGAAACTATATGATACTTATTTTGGTAAACTAAATATTTCAGTAATTCATGAATATTTTGACCTTGTCTTTTTTTTAAGATAGTAATAATTTTCAGGAGATTATGATAAAAATGAGAACTTTCTTGTGGTATAAAAATCTCTCAATTTGACTAGAGAAAGCGAGGGGTTGAAAAAGTAATCGGAACACACACCTTCATTCAATAGAGATGAAAAATTCTCTTATTGTTATTTGGGGTCAATTCAAAAGATAAGCAGGTCAAAATAGGACAGTGTCATTAATGTTTATCAAATGATTCTTTTCTTTTCTTCAGGTTTAGTAATAACAATATGTAGGACCTTCATACCAGATGAGGTAGGTAGCTACAGAGTTCACACCACTTAGATCAATTATCTTTCATATACATGTTACATAATGAGTTAAAACTCATCAGCTGAGTATACTAAAGGGTCTATAAGATGGACGATATGGATATGGTCATAATTGTTTACTGAAAAATTTAGACCCACATGTGGTTCACTGTAATATTGAGGTCGTTTCACAGAAGTTTTGCATTGAGAGAATGTCAGTTGAGTTTATGAAATAAGTGTTCACTAAGACTGACTTTGCCAATTTCACTATATTCCCAAGAGGTTAAACCTAACAAGTTACCACCAAAATTTTGTATAGGGAATCGGGATACGCTGCCATTGCATCTTGTGTCGCTCATGGAGCAGAGATATTGTACTTCTGGATATATTCGGAGTTTGGCCCGATATCAAGGCAGATCGCATAAATCTTCACTTGACGCATATACAGCATGTGCATTTTGTTTCATGCACAAACCGTGTCTGTATTTTAAGTAGCGTGTATTGCAACTTGCTCTGAAAAAAGTATGCCAATTTTCACGCTAATCCGTTGTGAAGACTCTCGAAGTGTGGCACGCGGAGCTATAAAATGCCGGAGGTACAATAACTCTCCCTCCATGAGCGACAATTTAAGATGGCCGCCGTCCCATAGGATTTACACAGCGGTGAAATCAAAAATGGCGGCGAGTACCGGTTCCACTTTTTAAATTCCTTGGTCACCACCCATTTCAATTTTCTTCTACAGAACCTAATCTGGTGTCCAGAGACTCAGATGCAGAGTATATTAGCCCAGATTCACTACATTCCAGACTCTTGGAAGGGTGCTGCACATACATACAGGGCCAGGGATGAGTTTGCTCAGCTCTTTCAGTTCAAACTAGTAAGTAAAATCTGTCTTGAAATCAGTCAGATCTAACAATTTTACTATATTTCAGAGTTGTTTTTCATTTCAAATAGGGTCATGTATGCCGCTCTTAATGCGCATGTCAACAGCGTGAGCGTAAACAATTCAAATTAACATATAACGCTCTGCAAATATGTGCGTAAATAAGTGAAACAACAAGCGTCGGAAAGAAAACCCCCGCAAACGAGTGAAAAACAACTCTGAGATAATAACATTTCTAGAGTCATCATTTACATCAAGTTGACATGAAAAGAAGAACATAATAACATAAATGTTGCAGAAACATATGATGCAATGTTGCACCCACACACCCCCATACTCCTTTCCATACATGCAGAGTCAGAAGTGAGTTTGCTCACCCATTTCATTTCAAGTTTGTAAGTAGTCAAGAAACTTTTATTTAATTTATGGCAGGTATCCTTTTATTGAATTGGTATATATATACCCGTACTCAGGCAACTGATTGGTACGTTAACTGAGAATGCGGCTATCGAGCCATTCAAGCGCTATGACCTTGAGTACGCACAATTTGAGAAAAAAGTGTAAGATGTGTACATCATTATAGTCAAGTAACTGTTGCGATCATGCATTGTTATTCAAGGTGTGACGCCCCTCGAAGCCAGTGTGCCGCATTTTCCTATCTGCACTTTCTTTATTCTATGGGTATACACATTCTAATTTGAAAGAAATTGAAAACAAACAGGTTTAGAAAATTAGATCTACATTATCTTTCACAAAAAATATAAAATGTCCTTACACTTCTAAAGTATTATTACCTTGTTGAAATTTTATGATTAAATATTATTGTAAACCAAGTTCTTAATTTCATTGTAAGTAGTCTCTAATATGTGAAGTATTTGATTTAAACCACTTATGGTTGTTGTTTGCTATCATAGATTAAAATATAATCAAGTTTTGACATAATTTGTCTCCTTACAGACTCATTTTCTAGAAGAGGTGCTGAGTCCAATCATCACTCCATTCGTTTTGTGCTTTCATTTGCGCACAAAGACCCTAGATATTGTCGATTTCTACCGTAACTTCTCTGTAGATGTGGTCGGCGTTGGGGATGTTTGTTCATTTGCTCAAATGGACATCAGAACACACGGAAACCCAAGGGTAGGTATGAAGTTTGGTTAAATAGTATAATAAAGGGATACAAATTTATAGCCTTTCATGACACAGTTTATGTGCGACTTAGTCTTGTCTGCCACACTCTTTAGGAGCGCAAAATTGGCAGTACTGTGGATTGTTTTTCGGAAACAGTGGTGCATTCTCTTGTCCAAGAATTATTTGAAACAATAAGGACCCGTATGTACAATTTGAGGTTTTAAGAGTTAGACCAGGTTTAAAGTTAGATCTGGTTTGTGTGAAATTTTGTTTCACAGCTAAATATATTTTCCTCAACCAATATAGTCATATTTCATTTCATTTCACTTAATTTAGGATAACCAAGGATAAAAACACAAAAAGTACTCATACAAGTACACTTGTGGTCCTTATTTTATGTTGTTTGTAAGATTATGGTCGAATTTGCAATATTTCAAAGCTGTTGCAGTTTAAAACTGCTTCAAAAGATCCTATTATGGTAATAATAATTTTGATTTAGACCTGGTTTAATAAATTTACTATAGTTCATTAAAATTAGCGGTTACCGTAAGGGTAAACAGGTCTAAGTTAAAACTTGGTCGAAATCTTAAACCTTTTTTGTGCATACAGACCTAATAGTGTATCTTGATCTGCTAAATCTTTCTTCTGTTCTGTCATTTGTAGTGGTTGAGCGAAGGCAAGAGTGAAGCAAGCCAATATCAACAAGCAGAAGACGGCAAGACAGAGTTATCTCTGATGCATTTTACCATGACCAATCCTAAATGGAAACCCCCACAACAGAGTGAACATTTTATCAATGCCCTCAAGGAGCAAGCACATCGAGATAT
>JXSR01S004402.1:88975-103018 GCA_000969725.1 Ophiothrix spiculata
TTTTTTTTTTTTTTTTTGCAAACGGGCTTTCGTGCATGGGTTACTGAGCCGATGGCTCTCTAGTTTCAAATAGCTATAAAAAACAAAACAAAACTACAAGCCAAATTGGTTGAAAATTCGCCAGCAAGTAGATGAAACCAAGAGCTATCTAGATGAGCCATCATTTTTATTAGCAAAGAGAACAACCCTGGCACTATACAATTATCGTATGATATCATAAAGTTGAGGTGTCTGTGAGCTGCTAAGAGCGGCTTTCCGTCGAAATAGGACGGATGGTGAACATTTTATTCCAGAGTGGAAAAATTAAGGTACCTATAGATATGATGGGTCACATATTTAAAAGAGAAAGCCATTTGTGAATATGTGACGTTTCCCTCTCCCAGGTATTAATGAGCCACTTCATATTCCACACCAGATACATACAACAGGTTCATGTATCACATTTGTGTCTCTGCATACTAACATTTCACCATCAACATGTGACTTTAAATAAGAATGTCATCATGTTTCATGTTTGTTAATGTCTCGATTCATAATTAAGTAGATATTCTATCTTCTATTCAAAATAATAACATTTTGTGGGGACATTGTAGGGATATATTTCCCAGCAATTAGGAGGCTAGGAATCTAGGCGTTCCAGTTTCATCATCTCATATAATGTTGAGAAGGGAATTCCATACATTCTTGATGTCCCAGTAGCCTCTGAATATTGAGAATAGAGACATTTTAGCTAGGTTTTTTCCCTCAAATATCAAGAATGAAATTATCTTTGCTAAGACAGCATCATGGCTGGATTATATATGCATTGCAGTATTGGTGCTATTTAACTCATATATTATGTTTCATAGATCTTTACGTCTAAATTGAAGACAGCTCATATTTTTTTCCAAAATTCACTGTGTTATTAACTAGATATGAATATTTAGACCCTTTTATTTTTACCAAGACTTAATGATTCCCACAATGACAGTAGCAATCAATTTGCATTAATGGCCAACATTTTATGCAGCCCTCTACAAAAGGGATGATTTTCTGAAAATGTGATCAAATGAACTGAGAAGTTAGGAAAAAATGGGATAACCATCACAAGCGATCAGGATCAGGGGCTGATTTCACTAAGATTTTGCGACGGTCGCTAACCCCGTTTTGATTGCTAAATCCACAAATGATTGCTAACTAGCGGGTATTTTTGACAATTTTGCGATCATTTTTGGAGTTAAGCAATTATAACGGGCTAGCGATCATCGATCGACCCCAATACTTTACTACAACTGAAGTTTGGAGTCAAACATGACATTGCATAGACCAACTGTTTAACTTGATTTCTGATCCACAGAAAATTATAAATGTATGGATTTATTTGATAAAAAACAAGAAATTGGGTCTCCCTGAAACCAATGTCTTTTATTTCATGATTTCTTGCAAATTGTACTGTGTATGATACATATTAAGCAGAAACGAAGATTAAACATGTGGTCGAAATTATTTCCCTTTATATTAATTCGGGAAATAATTTATATTAATTCGACCACATGTTTAATCTTTCTGCTTATAATTACGAATTCGGAATTGATTTCCAAGTCCTTGAATCAAGTTTCTCGGATGAGAAGATGTTAGAGGGTTAGAACTGAAGGCCTATTGATTTAATATCATCCACTCTTCCCCATCTGACCTTGTAGCTCAGTTGGTAGAGTGTGGGGCTAGTATTCCCAAGGTCCCAGGTTCGAATCCTGGATGGTCAGTGATTTTTTCACTGATTGTCACTTTGTTGTGCGGAATATGATTTATAATTATTTCCCTTTACATGATACATATTCTTCTCTATCTATTTTTTCCATAGTTACATGACCGTAGTATAGTTCTCCCAGATACAACCATATCTCCAGACACAGAAGCAAGACGACATTGGGCTACAGATGACCCCGATGAGGAAGATGACGATACGCCTCCACCCCAAGAAATGAGCGTTGACAAAAATGGAGAAGGGCGAGAACAAACAGAAGGAGGATTACCGGTAGTACCTGAAGGCTCATTAGTAGACACTGGTGATGTGCAAGTATGATTTGCTTTCTCAAGAGATAATGTGTGTTTTAAGTCGGATATGATATGGACATATCTTTGAAGGTTTATAACTGTTTTGTTTTTGTATTTTGTAAATTTTGCCGGTTGAGTGACATTTATATATGATTGAAGTGACTGATTGATGGTTTATTTTCCTGGTGTAGAGAAATTGATATATAAAAACGGTAATAAAAATGTTATCATATAGGTTCTCCACATGGGAGCGTCAAAGCTAGATGCATCTAGATTAATGTGTATTTCAAAGTGCGGATTGTGTTTGCATGGTTATGCATCAATCTGACTTTACTTCAGTGGCGTGTATTGACGTGCTAGAATGTGCGTATGAGTAGAAACAACGCAGCTATGAATATGTGCACGTGCAGTGACTTTACTTCGTGTGATCATATGATCAAATCCAGTTTAATCTAGATGGATCTAGATGTTCAAAGTACAGATTGAAACTTGTGTGGAGAGCCCAGCAATCATTTATGACTTGTTTGACCAAAAATTGTATTATAGAACCAAGATGATACTTCAGAATAAAAGTAGAAGAATTAACGGTATTAGTTTAGTAGACAGACGTTGAAAATTCCAAATCCAGTCAGCTTAATTCTCCAAACCTTTATACTTTGTTTGTGCAATTTTGTGACTTTGTAGGGGTCAAAATTAGGGTTTTGACAATGCACAATTTGATATGCACCATATACTTGCAGTCCGTTGGCTCAACCATGGTGCTGTTTTCTCCACACAGTGTGGAATTGAGAAATACAGCAAAGTGATCTGTAACTGTTGAATTAATTTGATAACAGGACTTCAAATATAAACCAATTGGATTTGCTAATATTCTTGTCACACAGTTGTAAATTTGATATTGTGTTTTATGAACTATTGACTCGTAACTCTCTGAAGGGTTGGAATTCTCCTCATGTTAAATATCTATAGTTAGCAATTCATTGTACGCTTGATGATCCAATTTGTTTAGTGAAATCGACCCTGGGTTATTTTGTTGTATTTTTGCAGTCTGGAGTAAAATGATTTGTAAAATGTGACCATCCTCATAAAGCTCTGCCAAAATCACACATAAAGTCATATTCTGACAAAATAATGATTTTTGCAGATTTGAAATATCCATACCTTTCTTAAATACTCCTAGCAAAATATCAGGTATCTTTTCAACTTCAAAATATCTGAAATCTAAAAATCCAAGATTTTCTCATTGTATTCGCATGGGAAATGTACATAATGTGAAAATGTTAATGTAAGTTTTCTCAGTTTTCTGACATTCATGCTTTAAATAATTAGAACTGTTACGTCTGGGTGTCATATAAATTTCTAACAAATGTCATTAAAAGCTGAATGTGTGTTCTTTTTGAACCTGCAATAAAATAAATTTGACCTGTGGCTGACTTTACTGCAGGTGTGCGCTGGATGGTCACACATTTGCTTGATATGGCGTCACATACAAACCCTCTATTTGCTGTAGAAGTGATTATGCAATCTAATAAAGAAATGTTCATACTTAAGAATTTGGTCATGACTATATTTTTGCTCATGAGCAAAATTTCAGTGTGAACGCAATTATAGAAAGTGTCTCGCCCGTGAACAAAGGTGACGCGCCACTTGTTTCAACGCGCAAGTCGTGTCCCAGTATGAACGCAACTGCTAAGTTGTCTTGCTCTAGAGCTGGTCATGACTATTATGTGTGAACACGCTCTAAATTACTTCAGGCAGCAACCAGTCCAAACTATACACATAGCTCAAGGTGATTACATAATACCTTTCTATATTATATATTATCTACTTATAGGGCTTGAGTCCTTCTGCGCATGATATTCAAATGGATGACATGAGCCATATGAATAGTTTTAAGTAGTTACCAGGGAAATAAAGGTTGGAGTAGCATTTTTTTATGCTGAATGTGATCGTGATGTCTGTTTTTGACAAAAACATCAATTTTGGCAAAAGTGACAAAAACTGTATTTTCTAACCTGCAAATTTATGGAAAGCCTAAATAAAGTTTGTACTCAGAAAATATGACTGAGACGTTCTCGACATAAACATACACAGAGGAATGTAAGATTCATTGCAGTGGCCCATATAAAGGTAATTCTTCCATGGAGTTCCAACAAAAATTCAAAATTAGCAGTGATGTAGTGGACTTCTAACCTTTCCATCATATCCATGTCCCCAATTGAATTGCCTTCCTGCTCTCTTACCTGTAAATGGAGATACACAAGTTTACCAGGATGTCAACACAAGTTAGAATAACAATAAATCCGTATTTTTATTTGGTATCAATATCATTATTATGAAAGGTCATAAGCTTAATTATTTGATTTATGGAAATTTGTAGAGAGAACTTTTGAAAGGACAATTTACTTGCTGACAACTTCAGATAAGTTGTTGTTATGTCTCATCAAGGCATAGTATAAATAGCAAATGTCAAGTGCCTGTTAGCATGATAATGAAAAAGAAACATACAGCTTAGACATGCAAATTGCCTTGAAGAATAATAACCCTGCTTAAATACACATTGGGTAGTGTATGTCATTACTGTGTTGTAATGTAATGTGGTTTAAGGTTTTTAGGGATTTGAAGTTATATAACTTAACCCTTTTGCAAAACTAGGCAGGTTTGAAGAAAAAAAACTGATCCCGTTTTTTGTTTATGATGGACAGACTATCAAAGATAAGATAATTTTTAAGGAATTCATTATTCAGAACTCCAACTAACCAATAAGCTGATGCAGTGCTGATATTTCCCAAAATGATTTTTTGTCATTTTTGGCCTATTTTAGGCCTATTTTTGGCAATATATCAAAAAGTAAGTCAAAAATCATAAAATTTGAGAAATGCGTTCCTAAACATGTGTTTCTAGATTCTAAAAAGCATAAGAGGTCCAACCTTCATTTTTTTCAAAATTTATTTAGGTTGTTTACAAATATAGTGGTCCAAGAACAAGGGTTTTTGGACCCTTGGTCCAAAATCATACATTTTGGTCTAAAACTGACCTAACCATCATCTTCTACATGAAAATCCACATTTAGAAATGTATATTTTTATATGGATTTACTTATCGGTTGCTGAGTTACAAAGCATTAAATATTTCAGAAAATGAGGGGTTGCCCTTAAATTGTTTGGACCCAGTGCTTCGAAGCATCCATGGCAACAAGGGTTATGCATGTTATTATGCAGTCCTGTGCCAGTGTATTACAGGGGTACCATATTAACATATAGTGGCCAAAGATTTCTGCTTGTGTTTTACAGGATTTCATGTTATACAACAGGTTTTTCATACAAAAGTAATGTCTTAAGATTAAAAAACAGTTTGTGTTTGACTTCTGAATCTTTTTGTTTTTGTTTAAGCAAGGCTTAGCTTAGATAGTAAAAGTCAAGTATCTGTTAGAAGAGTAAAACAAAACAATACAGCTTAGAAATGCAAATTGCTCTGATGAATAATAACCCTGCCTACTTCTCTCTTGGTAATATGTGTCATTACTGTTGTAATGCAATGTGGTTCATGATATTAAGGGATTTGAATTTATTTAAACTTACTGAATTATACAAACCCTTATGGAACTATTCAGATTTGAAAAAGAAAACCTAATCCCATTACTGATTTAAATGTAATGTTATTAAACCAATTTTTCGGAAAATAGTATGGTTTCATAGATTTTAAAGCACAAGCTTAGAATTTGTATTCTTCACAATTTTTTTTTTTTAAGAAATCAGTGTGTGATTTGAAAATTGAGAAAACCTCAAACACAAGTTTATTATAAACTTATATTTAACTTTATTTATCTCAAAACTGCATTCATAAATTACATTAGTTGTCCCCAAAATTTTATAGAAATAATTTTCACACCATACTTTTTATGAAAGTAAAATTTTGAAGTCTTTTCAATACATTTTAATGACACTTTATTTACGTAATGGTAATGTGGGGAAAATTTAATTGACAAAGCAAATTTTAATTCTTATCTTTATTTACGATTTGGGTTATTCGATTACAAGTTATCCAGACTGTGCAAATCAAACGGAGAATTTTTATTGTCTGGTTTGAAACACAGATACAGTTTGAGTATTGCCCTTATTGGATATAATAAAGACATGAAGGCCGTTGTAGTGTTAGATGGGGCATATTAGTAGGTGTGTGGGTTGAAATATTGAAATGTCCCCATATAGTTTTGGTGTATTTTTGGAATAAATTTAGTGAATTTTCAAAGACTCACTAAAAGTAGGTTTGGCAAATGATTGATGGCCAAAGAGTGATTATGGTCAGGAACTTTCCACAGAGGAAGGTTTCTAATTTGCTAAATATCAAATCTTCAGAGAAAATATTCTGTTGTGGCAACTTATTAGAGACCCAACTAGATCCACCCAATGTAAATTTTGCTTGAAATTAAGCTTTAAAAAGGTAAATTGCTATTCTTGCCTTATGGAAACCTCAATAATGTTCTTATTTTGTACAATTTGTAAACATTTGAGCTTTTTCTTTTCAATGTGAACCAAGAATTGATGAAGATTAAGGTGAAGCTTGGCGATGTAAAGATCCTGTACATTGTTGATTATTTATGCAGTGTGTTTGTATTTATGTATGTATGTACATATGTTGATAGTGTATATTTGTGAAAACAGTTGATCTCATCAGATAATCATACCCTGGTATGATTATAGAGAGATTGTGTTGTCTAGCACAGTGATCCTCAGTAAGTATGGTTCCAATTGCAACAATTATTTTAAAGATAAGGTATAAAGCAGGCATGAGAATTTTCAGTTTTTAAAAGGAATTCAGCTTTTTTTGGTTGCCAAAATTTATGTGTGTTTATTTATTTTCAGCCTATTTTGGAGCGTTTGTGCCTAATTTTACGCACTTTTTCAGTTTTTCTCACCACTTTCAGTGTTTTTATGAAAGGCCATTCTCATGCCTGTATAAAGTGCCAAATGTGCCACAGACGTACATTTTCCTATCACTTTCTTTATATTTTTGAAAGTGGCAAATGGCATCATCTAATGAGCTATATTTGGCACTTCAGCCGCTACACTTGATAGGCTCGGCTCTGTCAGTGGTTTTTGAAATGGTTTTTCAGGAGAGTGCTGACACAAGGTTGGATATTATGAAAATAGCAGGAATTATTGCACTCTCATCATTATTGCAGTCTTATGATAAAATGAGTGGTGCTCTGGCAAAATGAGCGGAAAGTTGAGATTTTCAAAATAGAGTTTATGACCAAGCATGAGGATTTTCATTTTTTTAAAGGAATTCGGTTTTTTTGGTTGCCAAAATTTACGTGTTTTCATTTATTTTCAGCCTATTTTGGATGCACTTTTTCAGTTTTTCCCCACCACTTACAGTTTTTTATGAAAGGCCAATTCTCATGCCTGTAGGACATATTTTAATTCTCTATACTCTCAGGTTTCGAATGATACACACTATGTCATACTTTCTTTCTACAATCTTCATTTAGAGATCGAAAATACAAGGCAGTCCACTCAAAATCTGATAGTAAAAATTGTCGCAAATCGATTTTACAGTTACTGTCATAGTGTTTGATAGCAAAACACGATCAATTACCCGCGAATAAGTGTACTTCCCAGTACAATTGACCTTCTAAACTCGAGACATTGTTTGACACTTATGCATTGATGCCTGTTATGTTAAAAACCAAAATTTGAAATTTTTACCATATTTTTACTTTAACCGCAATTTATTCCAAATCTTCAATCGCGACATTCCACTCATTTTTCCAGAGCACCACTCAAATACTTAGTAAACCCGATGGATATTTTGGACATCTTATGGAAAACAAAATAATTTAAGTGTAGATAGGGTGTGCACATTGGGATGAATCCCAGGGATGGTCATCAATATAGGCAACTTAAAAATTTATTGGACAATGTAGATAACATTCCAGGGTGCAGGGCCCCACTGTTTGTGAATACAACCCCTACCATGGATTTTTGTTTTCATTGTCCAATAAATTTTTATTTTGCCTATAGTTTTTATTCATAATGTACTCTGGCTGCTTGTGGAAAAATGTTTTCTTTTGCTTAATAGTAGACAGTTTTGTTTATTCACAAAAATTGTGAACCATGTCATCAAATAGCAGGTAGTTGTATCTTTTTTGTGTGTATGAGGGTGGGATGGGGTTGGTAGCCAACATATTTTGGCGGTTGCTTTTTGGTGTGTATTATTTTACTTGAATTCGAACATAAATATAACATTTTTATGAATAGTTTTGTATCAGGTTATTCTTGTAATCGTAATAAATTTTACAATTTCTTTTCGAAACTATTTCAACCAATTTGAGAATACTGAATCTTGTCTAGTCTTCTGTTGACATCAATTACAAATTCTAGAGACACCGTTAAGTTTTATTTGCAAAGAAATATTTTGTCAGGTCAGAATGCAATTTAAAATGCAAATGAATGGGGGAACTTATTATTTTAAATAATAGGTTGCTGTAGCCAATTGTGAAACAAGTTGCCAAGAACACAACAGATTGTTTGTTAACTAACATTAACATGTATATTAATTTATTTTATGCAATATTTATTTGTTAATTTTGTTTATAAAGTATCTTGTTTTAATGCTGCAGATTATGTATATAAAACGTTGATTGATTTAAAATTATTCAGACATTTTGCCTGCTTTTAAGTACATATACAATAAATTTGTATTTACAGAGACTTAATTTATCTGTTATTTTCTCATATTGTTCGAACTCAAATCTGGTTTTCTAAATTGCCACGTAAATACAACAAAGTATATGAATAGAGAATGTGTAACCACAGCGGATTATTTGTGACCGTCCAGCCCGTATGAGCAGTAAATGCCAGAAACTTCATCTTGCTCTACAGGTGAAAATACATGTCAAGGTCATAATTTGCCGAAATTGATTTTTTGACAGATTCACAATCCTAGTGCTTACTACAAAATACCAGCAAAGTTTCATTTCAAGAAAATCATAGGAAATATGAAATAAATTGGCATATTCTTAAGACGATCAACAGAAAATATAGGGCTTACTAATCTTTGAACGTGTTTATCTCAGTTATACGTTTTACTCCCTGACAACATACAACCTTTGACGGACGGTAACTTGACTTCTGGAAATCGTGTGAAGTTCATTAAGGTGTCATTTAAATTCTTAAGTATTGTCTTTGCAAATAATTAAAAAAGTGAAAATGACAAGAGCTGGCATTTACTGCTGTTTTGGGGTGGACGGTCACATTTGTGAGCATGACAAATATAAGACATGCTATGAATGACCCATTTTGCAAAATTTCTGCCAAAACACAATAAAATGAACCTTTTGATTATTGTGAACCTTAATTAAAACAAAGCTTATTTTGATCTATAAAATATTGAATACTGGGAGTGTAGATCCTGTTAGCCCAACGTTCGCCAGTCCGAAGATTCGCTAGTCCGAAAATGAAATAGGGTTCGCTAATCTGAAAATGAAATAAGATCCACTAGTCCGAAATTAAAAAGGTTTCACTATTCTTAAGGTTTGCCAGTCAGAAAATGAAAAAGGTTCGCTACATGTAGTCTGAAAATGAAATAAGGTTTGCTAGGCAAAAAAAAAAAAAAAGGTCCACTAGTCTGTTGTTTGTTTTTTTGACAAGCGAACCTTATTTCATTTTTGGACTGATAAACCTTATTTCATTTCAAACTGGCGAAACTTAGGATTAGTAGACCTTTTAAATTTCGGACTAGCGGACCTTATTTCATTTTCGGACTAGCAAACCGTTTTTTTTTAAACTTGGATTAGTGAACCCTATTATCAGCCTGACGGACCTTTTTTTCAAATTCAGACTGGGGAACCCTCAAGTATAGAAAAATATACTTTCGGAATGGCGAACTTTATTTCATTTTCGGACTAGCGGGATGTTACGGTAGATCCATCTATTAGTGTCATAGATCAGCCAGCATTCAATTCTTAGTTACCATGGTGGATGCTACGAGATGTTGGTTTCCAAACGTTGCCAAAATATAAGAAACAAGAAGATCAGGCTGGTGTTGACCTTGCTATCTGTTATTTAATCCCATCTGAAATGATGAAACATAATTTATTTTATATCATCAAAGATGAGTATGGGTGTTGTTTTTTTTGAAATAGTGAAACGAAAAATAAGATAATTGTAGACTTAAAAATTATAAGCTATTGAATCCTCACGTCATATGTTTCCAAGTTTAACAACTGCTTTTGAAAGTTTATTAGTTTTGTATTCATTTCTCTTCGAAGTGTTATTTTGTAGGTGTGTCCACAAGGGAAATACTACTGGAGATATTTTGTCCCTGATGAAAGCAAAATACCTCAATAATCCTGAGATGATAATCCATATATTCTTGTTGAATCATATTGACTGAAATGTTTATCTTAAAAGATGAAAATCAGATTTAATTAATTCAGCATACTGTAGCTTACAGGGAGATTAGGTTAAGTCAAAATGAAGTCAACACAATTGTATAATTAATTACCTTCTTTGAAAATGCCAAAATGGTGGCTACTGGGATTTTCATTTCATATTTTTGTACCCCGCTGGTGTCGGATTTGTATTAGAGAATCTGCATTTCTAAAGAAATGGATTAGTATGAGTTGTGTATTGGCATTCAGTAATATACTTTCTATAAAATACAAACATTTCCATTATATTTGAAGGGAAAAACTCTTTATCATGTTCATAAAATTCAAGATTGTTACAATTTAAATCGACCTTTTATAAATAATATGACAATATATATCCTCATCCTAATATTAAATTTTTCATAATATGACAATCCTCAGCCCTGGAGGGTTTATGCAAAAGAAACACATTGATAAGTTCAAGGGCGAACAAATACCTTATGAAAACATCATTATAGCTAACGGTTACATATTTTTTGTTGAAGTAAAGAACATTTGACAAAAGAGATCTGCAAACATAAGATAAACAGCTGCAGCCATGAGATATCGACTTTATTTCTTAATCATAGCGACAGGGTTTACATGGCATATCAACATTGAGCAATGAAACATTTGATCAGTAATGTCTTTTATTTATTTGGAAATATATATTTTAGAAAAAAATAGATATGCAAAAAATACTTATATCATCAGCTTGGTACTGCCTTAAAGGTTGTTAATCATTGAAGGATTATGAAGAGTAATATGTTGCATATTGACATTGAATTATTATTCATTTATGTTCTTTAATGTTTCTATAGAATGAAAACATTTCCATGATACATTATTCTGATGAATTAGCTGGTGAATGATAACAAGATCTATAAGAAAATATATAAGAGAAGTAGAAAATTAAGAGGAAAAGAAAACCAGTAATCACAGATGGTTAAAAATTGGCAGAAAGATAGCCCATGCAAATGACGTACACTAAAAATAACAATGAACTTATTTAAAAGCAAATTTCTTGTTCTTCTGTCGAATTAATTTTTAGACAAAGGACATTTCAAAGTCAGAAGAACATTTGAAACTGAAAATGGTTTAGAATGCAATTGAATTCATGATTCTGATGGGATGGAAACATCACCTCTTTTCTAACCAGATAAGAAGATGAGATCAACATAAATGTATGCTGAAAATTTCACTTGATTCTGACCATTTGTTTTCAAATTAAGAGCATTTCAGCATTTTTCAAGTCCCCATAGGATGTGTTGTAATTACAAATGACACATTTTCTTACTTTTCTAAAAAAATGCAAGCACTTTTGAACGAATGGTTTGGTGTTTGTAACATATACACGTCATGGATTGTTACTGGTAAATTTTGATAAAATTTTGATAGAGGTAACTTTGAGGGTCATGAATTGCCCCTTTAAAAGTTATTAAATGTTGAATGTTATTTGGTTAACTATTTTTTGCCGTACATCTAGACGAACACACATGAGGAAAAAACTAAAAATTTGGAGAAATTTAGGAATAAGTCTATAGAAACATAGTCATACTTCTCGATAGGAAACACCACCAACAACAATTATATCTCATATATTTACGTGTAAATGTTTGTTTGTTCACACATAGCAACATAAATTTGGGAGTATAAAGAAGAATCATAACTCTTAATCTTCATCTTCATCGAAGATAAAGATTAAGAGTTATAATCTGAGTGCTCCCTGGAAATAATCGAGTACAATTCTAGTACACATTCCTGAGGTGCAAATTTGGAACACAAAATCGAGTATAATTTAAGTACAATTCGAGTACAAATTGGTGTACTCGAATTGTACTTAAATTGTACTCGAATCTGTGTTCCAAATTTCCACCTCAGGAATGTGTACTAGAATTGTACTCGATTTTTCCAGGGCTACTATAATTGACGCATGCTACAGCTTGTCATAATAAAAACGCAACGAGCAAATAAAACAATAGCTACCGATAGATATCATCATAAAAGTACGTTCTTCTAGAGTGTAGAACATAGTTTAACCAACCCAATTCAGAAATATGAAGAATATGCAATATCTGACACACCGTTCATGAGAAGCAACATCTGGAATGAGGAGAATGTGACGGTATCATGTAACCAATCAGGGCACATTCAATCCAAACAAATCCTACCTACTAATAACTGATACTTTATAGTACTTCCATATTCCTTGAACATCATGTGTTACTTCTGGTGAGATTATCTCTGGTTTAGGATACAAATTCCAGAAACAAGAGTCGACAAAAAGTATTGCAATGGAAAATATCAACCAATAATAATATTAAGGCTACAGTCCCTTTAGATGAGCGATAGAGCGGAACGCCATGTTTACTGCAAGAATTGGACCACTTAAACATATCCGATTGTCACAATTGTTGGTGTACATATAAAATAGAGTCTCTAGTTTATATCTAAATCTTTACTAATGATTTCACGTTCAAGATCAAGTTCAAAATGGCGTCAACAGACTACCTTGAAAAAGTTGACGCTTTTTTGCCAAAATTTCATAATTTGAAGCACTTCAAATGACACGATTTCTTTGAAATTTTGGCAACTAGAACTATAAATATCAATAATGGAATTACGTATAATACAAAAAAATTAGACTGCCATTAAATCCTCGAAGACACATTGGCAACCTCAGCCTCCGACAGTTTTCTTTACTCTCAATTAGCTCGTGGTAAAATGTACCCCTAATTATGACTTCTTTGTATAAATTTTTTTTTTCAACTTATAAGAGTTCCTACATTATTCCGTTATCCCCTGAAACAGTTTATGAAAAAAATCAAACGGAGGAGTCACGTATAAAATAACTCTTTATCTGAAAAAGTTGCCCTTGTAGTCCGTAAAAAATAAAATGGCGTTACGGACATTTAAAATGTGATTTTCCCCCCTGACTTCCAAATAAAATTAAATCAAAAATCTACAGGGGCACCTCACTAAGAGTACAGTGAGAACCTTTAAAATGCTAGAAGTCCTTGTGGGGTAGATTAGGCAAACTGGGGTAAAAGTAAAAACAGTAAGTATTCTTAAATGAAGCCATTTGTTGTTTTGAGCAAGTACGTTCTACACAACACAATTGAATAGTAGATACACAAGGATTAGACGCTAATGTATCGTATTGTTTTATATGTACTGCCCTCCTTTTGTTAAACTACCTCCAGTACATCTCTGCTACTGATCTAGTACGTACGATCGATAATTGGATTGTACACATGCATTCTGCTCGTGGAAGATAGCTACCAATACTTACTCCTGATTGGCCAATATGTACCACCTGAGAAAGATAGCCCATGCAAATGACGTACACTAAAAATAACAATGAACTTATTTAAAAGCAATTTTTTATATACATGTACTTATCTTGTTCTCCTGTCTTACTAATTTTTAGACAAAGGACATTTCAAAGTCAGAAGAACATTTGAAACTGAAAATGGTTTAGAATGCAATTGGATTCTGATGGGATGGGAACATCACCTCTTTTCTTGCCAGATAGAAGATGAGATTAACATAAATGTCCCCATAGGCTGTGTTGTAATTACAAATGACGCATT
>JXSR01S004403.1:11455-33722 GCA_000969725.1 Ophiothrix spiculata
ATAAACAGTTAGTTATAAAACATCAATGTGTTAATTGTAAACAAAATCATAATCCATTGTTGCTTGACATTCAAAACTAATGTAAGGCTGAAAACAAAGTCAGCCTCCAAACAAAATTTTCGCTACCAAACATTTGGTTGTGACATCACCAAATATTTGCCATCAAATTTAAAGCATGAACGGGTAACAAACATTTGGTGCAATGTATGTGGCAATTCAATACATGTGCAATCTAGCGCAAAATTTTATTTGGTCTCAACCGGGGTCTCAACTCGGTGTGTAAGGGCCAAACTATAGTCTTTATGAGCTACCAAATATTTGGTGCAACAAGTCTTTTTTATCTTATAATCTGATATATAGTTCCAATGTATTTTCTATTAATAACGGAGGCTTGGTGATGAAAAATCAATACTACCGCATTGAGGAGTATTTGGTGAAAATGTTTGGTGATTTACTACACCAATTATCCGTTATTGATTAGAAGATGCATTGGAATGTATTACTAGATTATAAGATAACAAAGACTTGTTACACAAAATATTTGGTAGCTCAAAAAGAACTATAATTTGACCCTAAGTTATTTTATTTGGAGTCAGTGGTCATTTCGACGTCACAACCAAATGTTTGGTAGCGAAAATTTTGTTTGGAGGCGGACTATGTTTTCACCCTAAGGAGAGTTACAGAATATCAATGATGACAAAAAATTACATTTTGAAGTGTCTTCTTTACAAGAAGTAATAACAATAAATATTAAGTACTTGCAGTGAAATGTTCTCTTTCAAAATATAAATAGAAAATTTTACAAAGAACATTCACAGAATAAGGACACAAATATTGAAAGCACATCTTGGTCAACTCTCTTTTTCTTTAAGTAATACAAAATACAATTTAAATTTCTAAATTTTGTTCAACATTTTTGTAATATAAAGCAAAGCTTATGTTACACTATATGGCAATGAAAGTTCCAGAACATTTATGAGGAAGATTTGCTTTAAATCAAACCTCTGAAAAAACACATCTCCTTCAAGTTGTAAATGGAGAGAACATCATTTCTTCACACTAAATTGTTTCAACTCAAATTCCATTTTTGAACCAAATCTTATAATAATATTGCATTAATCTAACATTGGTGAAAATCAACAGAAGACACATGACTCCTTGAATCATGTGCATCTGAGATTACACTATTCCACTAGAAAACAACTACAACCCTTATATGCAATTAGTCATTTGCAAATCCAAATAATATTCAAAATACTAGGCCTAGTGTGAAGGTGAGGTGAGGTGAGGTGATTACGACACATCAACACTTCTGTGTTATTTACCTAGTGTGACGGAGTGTTTCAACTGAAACCTAAATTGATACTTTTAGTCATACCAGTCTAAATGAAGAGATGGTATTAAATTTCACCTGTATTGGTAAAAATTACATTATTGATTTGAACAAATGATCTAAGTACGTAGTTTCTACCTACAACCAGGCATGAGAACACATATCCACAAAAACCTGAAAATGATGACAAAAGAGAAAAATAGGCTGAAATTCAAAGAAATTGTGGATTTTTGAACAGAAACAACCTGAATTCAGGTTTAAACTTGAACATTCTCATGCCTGCTCCAATGATGCAATTCACCCTTCGTATGGAGTGTGACTTGCAAAGATTGGAGGTTAGTGATCTTCAGGACACTTGACTTCAAATTGGATCAAAAATTGTTGGTACCTCAAAGCTGCTCTACCTCCCAAAATCTGCATATTGAATCTCCAGTACACAATGCATGTCGATTTGGAGGAAGTAAAGATCTTGAACCAGTAGCCAAAATAGTTTGAACATGGTGTAAAAGGAGGACATCTACATTAGAGTAAACCAACCATCAGTCATCAAAAACAACAAGGCACCACAAGCTACCGAGAGAGTCTATGACTAGGTTTTGAAGTCAAGTGTCCTACTCCAGACAAGAACAAAGTGTATAATCCAAAAATTAAAGGTATGTACAATTATGCATTAATATCAGTCTTTTTAAACAGATAATATAAATCCAGTCATTTTAGAAAAAAATTTAATTATTAAAGATTAAATTTTCAAACATTCTTATCATATCAAAGTGATTTGACAGCTGAAGTTTAACATTATAATTCCAACTGAAATTTATACATGTACTTTATTGATCTTCAATGTGGGTATGGATTTGAAATGGAGTTTGATCAAATTAATAACAAAATATGATATCCATTCACTAATCAAATCATATGCACACTGATTCTTTAGCACCTTCAAAAAAGTTTAAAAAATAAGCATCCACGTTATATGAAATGTGACCCGTCATATCGAAAGATACCTTAAGGACAGCATAGTTAATTATGAGATACAGACCATTGAAGCTTAGCATAGTAAAAAATCACGTCCAAGGTCGAATTTTTAATTTCATCTGAAACTTTACCTTTCAAGTGTATTCTATCATATTAATCAGGTAACAACATCAAAAACATTAGCAAAATGTGTTAAAAACCAAGATAAAAATCTTCTTTCCATTCAAGTTTTACTGAGTGCAAAAACTTTAAACTCAATTTTCTCAGAACTATAGTTTTCCGAATCAGCCGGATGCCTTTTACCAATCTGGATGTAACTTTGTGACCGAACAATCAACAGCCAAAAGCAAGGTTTTATTTTGAAGCTTAAAATCTCAGCATTTAGATGAGACCAAAAAATCAATTGTGATTTTGGGACCCTTAAGGTACCTTTTGATATGATGGGTCACAAATTATTTATACATATCAATTCATATTCATACACAATAGTATACTTATTAATTCATATTCATACACAAAATATTCATACACAATAATATCATAGTCATACACAATAGTGTACTTCCCAGTTCAGCCTAATCTTTTTCATGAATTTTGACTTTCACTGGACGAATTTCAAAAACCTGCTAAATTCCCTGTTTCTATCACTTTTTTTCATTTTGAGGATGTTCTTCTCTTAAAAAAAACATTTCTAAACTTTGCGGACCTTAAATGTTTCCTAACAGAGGTAGATACGCATTTGTTTCAAACATGCATACCCCGGGGGAGGGGGGGGCACTCAAGTATAATGCTGCAGGCATAGTATGACCAAGAAAAAGGTGAATTAGGGTTGTTTTTGAGGACAAAAGGGTGTATCAGGTTACACCTTTTAGAGTATCAAAAACAGCTATTTTCTAGAAATAGGTACTTTTTTAAACCCTAGTGTTAAAAAGGGTAACAGTAAATTCCGGATTTCGGGTGTGAATGGGTGAAAAAGGGTTTTATTTTCACTTCAGAAACAATCTCCCTTTAGGGGGTGTTTTGAAAAACTGTGGTCACGCTATGCCTGCAACATCATACTTGAGTGCCCCTACCCCCCCCCCCCCCCCCCCCCGGATGCATACACATTGGCACTGATAGGTCACACCAACAGGAAGGCAAGTTTGCACACCATATCAACACTCATGTTCATGCAATACAAACCCAAACCATTTATATAATAACAGGGGATAACGGATTTATCACTCACTACACTCGTACGTTGATAGCAAAAAATAGGAAATGCCAGGAAAAATGCTTTGAAAATGGTTATTTTTATATTTATAATACAGATTTGCCAAACAGGCAGTACTGCAAACAGGTAATATATGTGTACCGCCGCGGCAAAAGGGACCAGTTGTCGGCTCGTACATGTTGCTCCTTGTAGCATATCTAATGTATGGTATTTGTATACATCAGATATGCTACAATGAGCAACATGTAGGAGTCGACAACTGGACCCTTTTGCCGCGGCGGTACACATATAACCATGTTTAAAGTTTCTGATTTCTCACAACATTGAATTTTAGCTCACCTTTGGGAAGCTTTCAATATATAACCGTATTGCTTGGTTTGAGGATAAATGTGTGTGACTTTGCATGTGCACAAAAACACATCGGATGCTTTCACGATTATGCTTTAAATACACAATCTAGTTTATTTTTAGATCTAAAACACGCAATACGGCAATATATTATGTGGGCTTTCGACCAATGAGATTCAAGGATTCATGTCAACCAAGCAATAAAGAGATATGTATTCGGCCTCATGTGATACACCACCCACCCATATCTTCCGTATTGCATAAGAACAAACGGGGGAAACAAATTTATCACTTGGTATACTTGACATGAATATCATTTCTTAAACAAAATATTTCTTTGTTTGAGGATAAGTTTATATACGCTAATTAAGCATTCGCGTGCCAAAAACACATCACGCCCAGTCATCCCCCTGGAGTCACCCTTGCGCGATAACTCTTTATCACTTTGAAGCCTTCTGAAGTACTAGCTCAATAGTTTATCCCCTTCAAGGTACTAACTGCAATAAATCTCAATTAATTAAAGTCTTGATCACTTTTGTGATAAAATAGCCAGTTCTTGAGATGTCATCAACAGATAGTCACTTTCTTAGGCACTAACTGCCTTTAATCTCATTGATTAAAGTCTTGCTTACATGAGTAAATTCCCTTTTTTGAGGTACTTACTACCATTGGGTGCATTTATTTAAAGTCTTGTTCCCTTGCATCATATCACCAGTTAGTCACCTTTCAGGGGCACCAACTGCCTTTGATCTGATGGATCACTATAAGGAGATACATATAGCCAGTCCACAGGTCTGAGGTGCTAATGGCCATTGATCTCATTGATTCAAAGTCTTCTTCTCATCAGTTAGTTGCCTTTCAGGGGTGCTAACTGCCTTTGATCTGATGGATTAAAGTCTTGATCACTTGAGGAGACACATATAGCCAGTCCTCAGTTCTGAGGTGCTAATTGCCATTGATCTCATTGATTCAAAGTCTTGTTCCCTTGCATCATATCACCAGTTAGTTGCCTTTCAGGGGTGCTAACTGCCTTTGATCTGATGGATTAAAGTCTTGATCACTTAAGGAGACACATAGCCGGTCCTCAGGTCTGAGGTGCTAATTGCCATTGATCTCATTGATCCCATCCATAATACATATAAATCCTCATGTCATATCACCAGTCAGTCGACTTTCCTTAAGTACTGAATGCTTTTGATCTAGCATGGATTTATATCACTTAAGAGATAAATATAGGCAGTCCTTGTATTGTATCACTGAGAAATCAGCTTCCTGAGATACTAACTGCCACTGATCTCATTCATTTAAGAGTCTTATCCACTAACAAGTACAGTGAGTCCTCACAATTTCATTTTTGAGTCTTGTCCATGTATGTGGCAAATATAATAAGTCCTCACGAGGCATCATTAATTAATTGCCTTTCTGAGGTACTAGCTGCCATTGGTCTCATTGATTTATGAGAGTTTTGTTCACTTAGAAGTGGTCTGCGCTCTTCTGACGAACCCTGTCAAAAATAAATGAAAATGAACTTGTGTCAAAACATAAAGCATGATTGTAGCTTATCATGATCAGCATTTACCGTGGTCGACGCAGACAAAACTTCTAGTGAAATACCAAGAGAGAACAACCACCGAGGTCATTTAAGGAGGATTGGATTAATTAAACATCATCCCAAACTTTTTTCAAAACATTTCGATACATGTGTATCATATGAAATGTTTGGTAGATTTTAACGGGTTCGCCGTCGGACAAGTTTTGAACTGTCAGCTTTCTTCAGGAGTAGCCTGACTTCTTCAGGAGAAGTTATTGATAATAATGGCAGCATGAAAAGGCTTATTGTCAAATTCAACTCCATATACCGTATTGTTCCTAATAATTGCCCACTGGGCGGAAACATTTCATGAGGGGTGGGCGATTATTAGAGTCCAATTTTCAACATCAAAATTTGCACAAAATCGCTAAGTAAGCTTAACAATTACGGCAACTTACTGTTATATGGCCCCCGATAACCCGGAAGTACTGACAATTTTTCATCGTTTCCGGGATCGTTTCCTGTTACTAGCGATTGTTGGTTAAAGCTTAATGATACAAGAAAATGCTACAAAATTGAATATTTAAATTAAATATACCGCCTTCCTGACTTGAAATCTTAAAATATGCTTTACTAGCAGATCCAATACAAAATTGGAATTTCTTTTGATTTATCTGCAATATCTAATTTCTGAGCAATGTTTTACAAATAAAATGCAGCATTTCGCCTGACATACAGCTCATCAATACTTGCGTTTAGAGAATAGCCTCATACTTAAGATTAACATGCAAAACCTAACATAAGTTTTTTTGATTTTTGGAAGGTTTGATCGAAATTTTGTCTATATTTGGTAGTCGGCTGCTATTATATTCAGATAAAATGTTGAAATTTTGCTCCTTTTAAGTCTGATTTCTATACTTACAGTGAACTTAAAGGGGGGTACAGTGGTCACAGATTTAAACATTTTGCTCTAACAGCAAAACTGAGATAAATACATTTCATAAAACTGCGTAGTTTTTGCTTTCAAATGCTTTTTATTTGAGTTCAAACGGACTTGTGGTTCCAAAGTTATGATCGTTTTAAGTTCGGATGTCACAAATAGTTCGACGATTTTCCTATACATTTGTATAGCAAAAACATCCAGCTTGTGATTTTTAGCATTTTCTGTTTAAATTAGTTTTCTGCAAATTATTAACATGTTTTTTGAAATAAGTTGATTATTTCATCAAGATAATACGTTAAACATCATATCCAATCAAAATTTCATGGTTGATCGCATTTCTTATGTATTACTTTATTTTACCTCAACCTGCTATATTTAACACTGCTAATTTTGAAAAATCTGTAAAACCCCTATTTTCTATCCGATTTTAACCAAAATGGGCTCAAATTGTTTGTTAATTAATTATCTTTAATAATACAATAACCACAATTAATGAAAGTATCAATTTTTTTAGTTTTACCAAATATTAGAATTTTAAAAATGTTTTCGTTAATATCTCAAAATAGGAAAATGCGCAAACTTGCCAAACGGGAACAAGCGTAACTCATAAACGAAACATGGTACAGTCATGAAATTTTGCACAGATGTTAAGCTAATAAAGGGCTACAAAACCATGAAGCCGGATTTTCAATATCTATTTTCAAATTTGAATTACGGTTAAGAATGTCCTGATTGGTCGGCTCCCGGTTACCATGGCAACCGTATCAAAAATCCGGCTTCATGGTTTTGTGCGTATTGTTCTTATGTACCACCCTCCCAAGTTTGAAAGTACTGCAACAATTGGTTTTTGAGTTACGTTTGTTCCCGTGTTTGGCCAATCAGAGGCCTAGCCTGGTTACCATGGCAACCACACTTAAACAACAACCATTTTCCAAAACTTTGAGTCATGGGCTTCGTGGTGGTATATCATCCATATGGGCTGGTATTGCGGAAATGGTTGAAAATCGACGTTGAAAATCGGACTGTTGACCACTGTACCCCCCCTTAAAAGCCAAATAAAAGAAACAAGTCTGTTTTCTGTAGCAGGTCTGAAAATTGCACTGCTTAATGCATTTTATATTTTTATCTTTACAATTCTTGAAAAGGCAATGTGCACCGTGTTTTTGCCAGCTGATTGCTCAATGCAACACTTTTTTTCCAATTTGTACATTGAATATTGGCAAAATTGTAGTCTACTTCAGAAGCCAAAATAGATCTGAATTGAAGGTCATTTGTTTTTACGTAGTTGTCCAATGATACCAGTAAGCTTTTTTCTGGCATATTTTCTTTCCCTACTATCGTGATTTGTCATTTTTGTCAATATTTTTATTTTTTATACAAATATAAGATCGGAAAAAGCTATGCATGATTTAAGACTGTGAATGTGTGCACATCACAGAAAAGACTTGTTTCTTTTTTTGACCTAACAACTTACTTTTTGATTTCGCACAAATCTTCTCACAAGTAATACTGTTGCCGGTAGAATCATCAATGCACCTATGACTATAAAGCAGTATTTCATGATATCTGCTATCTGCTCTGTTAATTGGAAGCCAGTCTTGTAACTATTAATTACATGATCTGGTACATCTACTTCCTGTAAAAAATATAAAAATTAAAAACCGAAATGAAACATATTGCATCAGGGGAAGAATTTTTTAAAATTTGTCTTATCCCTTTGACCCCAATAAACAAAGTTTATCAGCTTATATCTACCCACTTGAGAGTGTACCATACACCTGATGAAGCCCAATAAACCGGTTTATCAGCTTACATTTACCCGCTTGAGAGTGTACCATACACCTGATGAAGCCCAATAAACCAGTTTATCAGCTTACATTTACCCGCTTGAGAGTGTGCCATTCACCTAATGAACCACAATAAACCAGTAAACCAGTTTATCAGCTTACATTTACAACCTTGAGAGTGTACCATACACCTGATGAACCACAATAAACCAGTTTAAGCTTACATTTACAACCTTGAGAGTGTACCATACACCTGATGAACCACAATAAACCAGTTTATCAGCTTACATTTACAACCTTGAGAGTGTACCATACACCTGATGAACCACAATAAACCAGTTTACCAGCTTACATTTACCTGCTTGAGAGTGTACCACACACCTGACGAACCACAATAAACCAGTTTATCAGCTTACATTTACAACCTTGAGAGTGTACCATACACCTGATGAACCCCAATAAACCAGTTTACCAGCTTACATTTACCCACTTGAGAGTGTACCATACACCTGATGAAGCCCAATAAACCAGTTTATCAGCTTACATTTACCCGCTTGAGAGTGTACCATACACCTGGTGAAGCCCAATAAACCAGTTTATCAGCTTACTACCCACTTGAGAGTGTACCATACACCTGATGAAGCCCAATAAACCAGTTTATCAGCTTACATTTACCCGCTTGAGAGTGTACCATACACCTGGTGAAGCCCAATAAACCAGTTTATCAGCTTACATTTACCCGCTTGAGAGTGTGCTATTCACCTAATGAACCCTAATAAACCAGTTTATCAGCTTACATTTTACCCACTTGAGAGTGTACCGTACACCTGATGAACCCCAATAAACCAGTTTATCGACTTACATTTAACCACTTGAGAGTGTACCATACACCTGATCAACTCCAATAAACCAGTTTATCAGCTTACATTTACCACCTTGAGAGTGTACCATACACCTGATGAACTACAATAAACCAGTTTACCAGCTTACATTTACCTGCTTGAGAGTGTACCATACACCTGATGAACCCCAATAAATCAGCTTACATATACCCGCTTGAGAGTGTACCATACACCTTATGAACCCCAATAAACCAGTTTATCAGCTTACATATACCCGCTTGCCATACACCTGATAAACAGTTGTTCCAGCTCATGTGATATCATTTATCAATTAATTTACACCAAAAGACTTCAATCGTTGATCATATTTTTTGCTATTTACATACTATCTTAAAAATCAAATTACTTGCCTCATTCACTTCACTTGCAGGTGAATGAAAAAATTGATGACAAACTAAGATGTGGACTGTTCACATTTGAAAATTGTCTATACTGTAATAAGTTTATATTCAAAAGAAACCCACATGCTATTACTGAAGTCATTAAATTTCCCAATTCATGACATTTTGAACGCAACAAATATGTGGAGTAAACAAGTGTAGAAGACGAAAGATTTCTTTTCACAAGATCGCCGTGAATTACTAATCAAATAAATCAAGATACGATCAAGTGTGTGCATCCTATCATGCTTTGCTTGTCCTAGGCTATTGGATTAGGGCAAGCAATGCATGATGGGATGCTTGTCCTAGGCTATTGGATTATTTGTAGGCCTACAGAAGTATTTAGTGATGAAAGTCTCTAAATCAAAATCAAAGTTAATTGTTGTAATCCTGCATTTCTGGAAGGTTTCATCGCAAACCACTCACATCATTTCTTGTACACAAATTTCCATAGGAAGCAATGCATGATGGGATACACATGATATCTTCTCTTGTCTCCTGATGACAGTATAATAATTGGCATCTTTATTTTGATTTACAACTTACCTGTGCAAACCATAAAGTAGGAAGGTACATTGTTCTGATATCACCCATTTGCCTAAGAGAGAAAATGGAGAAACAAATGGAATTTCATAATGCAGCAAACGAAATGTGATGTTGATGAACATTTCAGAAATTGTATGTGTAAAAAAGTTATGAACAAATCTGTGTAAGGCTTGGCGTCCAAAGACATTCGCTCAGCCGAGTGACATTCCCTCTTGATATTCGCTCTGACTTATTCACTAAAACGGAGAACGGAGAGCGAATGTCGCTCTCATTGCCCGAACATCATTTCAAGCGGTGAAAGCGAATGTCACTCGCGCATGTTGTAGTGCTATGATTATTGAATAAACAAACCCAAAACTCAATCTGAAGTGTAGCGAATGTTGTGAAATTTGTTTAGCAACTGTTGCTTCCCGTTGGAGTGAAGTTTTCTTGGTAGGGTGAGCGAATGTCACTTGGGCAAGCGAATATCTTTAGACGCCAAGCCTAACATAAGATTTGATATGTAAAGTACTATACATGAGTCAAAACCATGCACACAAAATTGACATGTTACATGATCATGTGATCTAGGAAATCCAGTCACAGGGTCAAACCTTCCATGTTATATTTTAATATGTCTGCTTCAGGTCATACAACACAGTATACCATATATTAAAGAAAGTACAGACAGGAAACAGGACTATTTGCACTCTTAAAGTTTGATATGATGGAGCATGAGTGTAGTAGTGATCCAGCTCTGCGTTCTGGATGTTGGTACACTGCAATTGAATACGCCAGTGTAAGAAAACCCCAACTCCAATAGCTCCCTTCTGTTAATTATATTCATAAAATATAAATGCATACAAATCTCTTACACTAAAATAGTATTTCCATGTCAATATCTTATCATAGTGTCACATTTGGCTTTGTAGTTGACTTTTTTAGACATTGTTAGATAATTGTTATAGTACTTAGTTGCTGAGTTTAAACAGTCATTACAAGAAAACCCCAACTCCATGAGCTCCCCTCTGCAATTGAGGACCCTAGAACCAGAAGGGGGTTAAGTCACATTGAGTACAAACTGAGAAAATGGCACAAACATCACATCATTTGTGTTGTCTTGAATGGTATTGCTGTATCTCGCAGTGACTCTTACACATGCTCTGATCATCAAATTACTACAAACCTTGTACAGAATGTAGAAATGAGAATTCTGTAGCAGGAAATTAATTGACACAACTCAATTTTCAAGATTTTGTGACTTAACCCCCTTTTAGTTCTAGGGTCCTCAATTCTATACTAGAAAAATGATCTAACAATGTCTAAAATGTCAAATACAAGGTCAAATGTGACACTATGATTAGGATATAGACATGGTAATGCTTTTTAGTGATTTGAAAGTATTTTCAGAGATTTGTATGCATTTATATTTTACAAAACTTAACAGAAGGGAGCTATTGGAGTTGGGGTTTTCTTATTCTGGCGTATTCAATTACTTGACTACAACGCAATACACATCTTACATTTTTCTGCCAATAATGCGTACGCAAGCAATAGTGGCTGATTGGCAATTCTTAAGTCACTGAGTGTGATCTTACAACCTAATCTAATAAGGTATTTTGGCTATCCATTATGAGAAATTCTTAGTCACTGAGTGCGATTTTACTTCCTAATAAGGAATTCTGGCAATCCATTATGAGACGATAAATGACAGTGCGTTCAGCGTGAAACGCAGTGGAGCCGCGCGTTCAAAATCAAGGCGCGATGCAGGTATACGCACACATCTGGCGCAAACAGCTTTACTGGATTTGGAATATTTCATGTTTGAACAGGGGTGTGCGTTTTTCCAATCATGATGTTTATTGCTTTTTGGCACTTAATTTGCATCATTCTTGGTTTACAAATAACTCAATTATGTGACTAATAATGAGAATAAAAAATATGATTTATTATTTTGCATGTCATCTATCGTCTCATAATGGACGGGTGTACATTACTTAAAAAATAATATATGTCCATCCGTGTTTCAAACAGAATGCAACCTCTGCATTTGGTTTTCAGCAAAATGCAACATTACCCTTGTGCCTTTTTTGTATTTATGGCATAAATGTCGATAGCCCTATTGAGATAATTTAGAATATTTGAATGGTAGCTTGTTCATTTTTTTGGGGGGGTCCCTAAAATCCTAATAAAATAATGTCTTTAACATTTTATTTCAGCAATGCATTTGATTTTGACTTATATGCTCTTCTTCTTCTTCGAGCCAAATTTCAATGAAAAATGTTTGAAGGAAAACTATTTTCTTGTTTTAGGCGGACATTTTTTTTGAGACACTGAAATAAATTTCATCAACAATTTTGAAATAAAACAACTGTTTTACAATAATTTATTTTTTGATGGGTCGTTTTGACATTGCCAATCCCCGACTTAATTTTCAAGCAAAAATTTGGCCAGGAGCATGACTGTCTGAAAAGATGCAGAAATAATAATCAGTTTACATAATTGCTGCTCAAAAGTGCAGTTTGGGTGTCAGTACTTACATAAATGATTATTAAAAGATAGCACAATGATAGATTAAGGGAAGTCATGGGTAAAATACCCTGCTTTTTACATTATTATGCTCTAAGAATCTTCCGTCCTATATCACTATACACTAATTAAGAACAGGGTTAGTACACTTTTTCACTTACAAAATTCAAGGACTTTTCCCCTTGTCAGCGGCGGCCGACGGAATATGTGTCAACAAATGAAATAAATTTGGTTTTGCTCATTTTTGGATAAAAATAATTGCATGGTTAATTCTTTTGTCATATCAATTGTTAACATTTCTGACATTCAAAAATTCCAGAACATTCAAGAACTTTTTTAGATAAATTCAGTTTTTCAAGGACTTTCAAGGCCTGGAAATTGCAAAATAAAATTCAAGTACTTTCAAGGATCCGCACTAACCCTGAAGAAACCAATAAAAATGCATATCTAGGTCTTTAAACACGTCTCAAGAACTTTTGAATCCAAGTTTTAAAAACTCTTGAATCCAAGTTTTGCAAACTTTGGACTGTACTCTCACCTCTGTAACATCGTAACAGGCAGACCGCACAACATGCAGCACACTTTGGCGATGAGGCTATGTCAAGGGTCAAGCACACACACCAGCGAGAATTTTTCGTGTTTCTTCAGTTCATGAGTATTGGACTTTCAAGCAAAGAAACTGACGTTTTATTGGAAGAATATTAAACATTGAAGATGAAAAATCACTACTCAGAATGTGATTTTAGAATAGATGATTAGATTTGACCAAAATCTAGCGATCTAAAACCAGGGATGGTGACCAAATTTACCACTGTAAAATTCAAATCAGCCATTGGCGACTTCGATTCAATACATCGAGCGAGCAGGACTGATGCGACACAGACGGCCCAAATAAGCAACAATGGGTATGTCATAGCATTTTATATCTGGGCTTGTCATGGTTTTTAATAGAACCAACCCTGTATATTATGTTATTTCAATAACCATTGGTTGAATAACATCCAAGGCCAGGACCACTGCCAGCACCAGCTAGAGCTGCAAATTGCAATTGCATTGTCATTGAATACTTCCAACTGACAACTCGACTCATATATATTCATGATGTCAATTTCAGGTAGATATTTATAAAAAAATAATTGACGTTTTTAGATAATCATGTAGGGACTATTAATGTTATTCTAGACTGTCAAAAAAGTAGGAAAATCCATGACAGGATCCTCGGCCACAAATGAGGTTACTTTTTAATCATATGTGTAGGTACATAGAGCAAAAGATTGTTTATGCATAATGTGTATAGTGATATAGGACACAAGATTCTTAGAACATAATAATGATAAAATTGGATTCTGTTTTTCGTCCAATATATAGATTTATTGGGTCTCACCATGAGTTGGAAAAATATTAGACTCAACTGCGTCTCTCCCAATATTTTCCTCAACTCATGGCTCGACCAATTAATCTGTGTATTGGACTCAATGAACCCAATTTTATAACAAGCCTGGCTGTAGCATTTATGTTAGTGAACAGCTTTCTAATACATGGCTAAAAGCTCTATCTCTTGTTTTCATGGGTGTGTTGGGGTTTTTTATATCACAAAATTGCATGCAAACAAGCTTTGTACTAGGCTGAGTATCTGAGTCGCAAACTCAACAATTCTCCTATGGGATTCTCAAGATTTTGGGTCTAGCACTACCCTTGCATGAAAAAGAGCTATAGACAGACTTGGATTGAGTTGACATGGAGGGCTTGACTACACTTATTGATTGCACATTTTTTGTTACTTCTTGTGAATCGAGGAAAATTGACTTACTTGATTCCATCAATTTTCTTGATATACTGATTAATTTGTAAGCGTTGTCTCATCAAATAAGGCATAGCCATTTTCTGCAAAAAAAAAAACATAAAGGATACATAGTAATTAATCATTAAGGACGATCGCGGCGATAAGTTCCTACCAGTAGATTTTGTTTATTTTTTTTGTCAGTTTATAGATAAGAGTCTAAACTTCAAAATTCAGCAATTCGACCATCTAAGCGCTATGACGTCATATATGATGACGTCATTTTTCTTTTAATGAACGATAACTTGAAAAATCAAGCGTTAGATTACTTGTTGTAATTAACTTTTTTTATCTGTTCAATGTTATACAACCGAATTCCGACATTTCCGGTGATGAAAATTGTTTTTTAGATTTTTCTCCATATAATTTCATCTTTTAAAACAGTCAGTGACCCCATACTTTTTTTCTCAATTTGACATCCACTTGACATTCTCAATTAACCAGCCAAATATTAAAAAATTCTACAGGTAGCAAATAAGTGAAAAATCAGCATTTTGTAGTATAGGAAAACACACGTAAAAAGCTTTATCACTGAAAGCCTGTTGGCTCGGGAGCACTCGTAGCAACTCGTTACTATATCGCGCTATTTTCGGCGCTTACCGGGAAGACAATGCGTAAAAAGCTAGTGCGCGCATTGCGTTTTGCGTATTAGGCGCAAATGTTACGCTTAGATACCACACGCGCGTTTTGTCAAAATCTTCCCGCCACTGACCAACAAATTCTGTTACACTGCCCTCTTGAATAAACACCACGATCGTCTTTAAAGGGGTATCATTCAACCTCTTTAATGTTTGTTATTTGATATTTGATCAGACAGGATCAAGGTCCAGCCTTCATATCTGTTCAGTTTTGTTTCTTGGGCTTTAATCTTTTTGTTTTTTTCCAAAGATTTGACCACAGAATTCATTAGATTCCCTTGAAAGCACTTTTACTCTGTCTAATCTTTTTCCTGTCCAGCAATCTGCATTATGTCTAGGATAATCAATCATATCAGCTTAGGGGTCAATGTCAAACTGGACTAAAGAAAACTGACACTGTCTTTTTCAAACTTGGTCTCAATGGATGATTTTGATTTGGTATTTAAAAACAGTCTTTAGCACAAAAATCCATAGTCCAGCTTTGGTAAGCAATTGGGCAGCAATGTGCTGCTCATATTTAATATTGATAATTTACCGTATCATACCTCAGCTTCACCAAATAACTAAAAATCTAAGACATTGTTGGGCTTGGTGTTTTCCTAAAGGCCTCTTAGAGTTAAAGAAAACCAGAAAATTCTACTGGTTTAAGGCAGATGATGATAATCAGGGTCCTATTTCAATAAAGTTAAGGGGGGAGGGGAAGCACGTTACTCAATTTTACAAGTTTATTTTGTAACATAACTTTTTAATAAAAAGCATAAAGTTAATAAAAGTATACATTTCCAGAAAGGAATTCTCACAAAGAACATGACGGTGATGTTGAATTTTGACCAAAAATCACATTTTTTGAGACAATCACAAAAAACACATTTTTTGGCCATTTGGGTTTCCAACCAAGCTAAAAATGACAAATGTTTAAAAATGACATTGGAATGGGAATTTTTATTTAAAACACATATTCAGATGTTGCGTCATTTTTATTTTTGAGGATTTTGACCAAATTTTGGAATTTCATGCCAAATAAGGTAAAAAAAATGACCAAAAGTGGAAAAAAAGTGAATTTTTGACCTTTATCATGTTATTGCCTTCTAAAATACAGTGCCCTTTCAAAATTGCCTTGAAATTGGATGCCCTTCAGAATTATTAGAATTTACCCTGACCTGCCACTTAATCATCATCAATCAAGATAAATAAAAAAAACTTCAAAGCTTATTTCCTTCTACCTTGGCCCTTGGACTAAATGAACACCTTATCTCACGTATGAGGTTTCCTTAAGTATTTATGCACCATTTTTGTGCTACAATATACTTACTGGTTCAAGCAAAAAATAATTTTTATGTTTGTCTTCATCTGGTTTAAGACCTATAATCTGGTCTGTTAAAACTGGATCAGCATACAGTAGATGCGGATTGGACATTCCCATAGGACTTCCTAAAATAACAAAAACAAAAACAGAAATCGATTTGATCAATTTGCTACTGTGCAATAAACTTAATAATTATCATGATTCAAAAGCAATGTATATTGCTTTTACAGAGTGTATGTCAGCGCTGACAGCCACTCTATACAGGACAGGCTCCCAATCTTACCTGACCTTACGCCATCTCTAGACTTCAGTTTGATTTACATGTGTTATTTTAAACTTTAAAACACCAAGATTACAGTGATGGTCAAAGTTTTAGAAACCATTAGAAAACCAGATATTATTCATCATCTAGTACACACTATCTTTATAAGGGAAATAGACCTTGTACATCTTTGTGGTCCGATAAAAACTACTGTAAGCAATTAATTGGACAAGCGTTAAAACAAGATGATCTATGATAAATTTGCTGCTGATTTATTATATCTTCTTTGACTTTACTAGCTTTACAGAGTGAAAATTATTTGTTCAATTGAAAATTACTTTTCCAATGCATTTCTTTATTTGAGAGAGTCAAAGCACCAATCTGTACTTATCAAAGCACCAAATTTGGCGTTTGCGCCGCTAGTTGAGAAGCACTGCTGTATCAGATCACTTAAAGCTGCCCGAGTATGATAAAAACAAGCACACGCATCATATACATACATGCAGGCCTGCATACATGTAGCTTGTGATTTGTGATGAATCATTATGTTTGAATCCTATTCAACAAACAAATATCTTCCTGAAAATATATCAATATTATGGTTGTGTATACTATGTGTTGGTATGTTCTGTGATAATTTTAAATCTAGACAACCAGAAATTTTACTTACTCGGAGCAATCGATGTTGCGAACGAAACCATCACCCTTCAGCTGGGTTGTGGTGTCACATCCAACTAGCATTAAGGTCTACACCACAACCCAGCTTGAGGGCGATGGTTTTGCTCGCAACGTCGGTTGGTCCGAGTAAGTAAAATTTCTGGTTGTCCAAAATTAAAATTATTATAGAACTCATAGCAATATTATGTTTAGAGAACAGAACAGAAATTTTCCTCATAAAATATTGATATAAATATAAATGAAATTGCTACATTTGGCATGTTTGAAGCTTTGCAGTTTGCACCTGCTTACGTTTATTTTTCAAAAATGACGAACAGTGCATCGAGTAATGCGTACTGCGTAAAAGCACTTTCGGAACACAGCACCATGTGCCAGACTATCAATTATGTGTTCATCATAAATCAACAGTGGTTCCCTCCGGTACAAAAAATTACAGTGATTTATTGAATACATGATAAGGCCACACTAATTTAATTGTTTGTCTCAAAGCTCACCTAAATGCGGTATGCGGTTTTATTTCATTTAATTTTTTTTTAGTAAACATTTTCCTAACTATACCAGGTGTTGTTACACTTGCCATTTTTGCCATTCATTTTCCATTCATTGATATTTACTTGTATAAAAAACAATATGTTTGTTATTCTGCGATTTTGCGATCCACAGGACTGGGCACAGGACACGATTTGTGATCTTTGACAGGGTTTTATTTGACGAAATCGAAAAATAAAAAAAATATTTAGAAGTAAAATTCAAATTTTGACAATTTGGCGATGTTAATGTGCACATTTCAACTAACCTGCGCGGCAGCTATGAGACAAACAATTAAATTAGTGTGGCCTAACATAACTTACCATATCTGCAAGGATCCATTCTTTGAATACCATACGGAGCACATGTGTCATCATTACAAAACCCTTTGTTAGGTGGGTACAGTGTTCCATTATCATACGCAAATGGCGGTAGATAATAGCGCTTTAAATTAATACCTTTGAACATCTCATCTGCTTCATAGACATAAGGCATGGTTCTTGAAGACAAAAAAGAGAATTGTATAGGTAAAGGTGGTTGTATTTGAAGCTTACTTGCTAATGGCATCGGTGATAACATCTTTGGTGCCTATCAGGATTTTGAATTTTTTGTCTGTTATTCAAAACAATTTCATTTTAGCTCGTTTTGATCCATTTCGGTCCATTCGGTTCCAGCCAAATTAAACCCTGAGTGCCGAAATTCGGTTGCACATAAAGACAAACCGTGCAACTTATACTTTACGTGAATGATACACCAACCTGCACGCATGGCATATGTGTACATTTTCAATATTTGCGCATTATGGCAAGATGCAATGCATCATCTGCAAAAACCCGAATATCCCCAATTTTGTCTCCATGTTGGAATAAAAATGGCGGCGGTGAGTCTTGTGGATATCCACCCTGTAAATCTATGGTTCTTTCCCTTAAAACCCAAGGTAAAAATTTGAATCTTTTATTGTTTATTTTTTAAGACAACATACTTGCAAAAATCTTGATGGAATAGCGGAAGTGGTTCACCCTCTTCTATAAACGGATGCCACATCATGCCATCTACAAAGGAAAAAGAAACACAAAATAATGGTTAATGACTAAATCTAATTGATGATAATGCAACTATCAAATGCATCTCCTGCCCCCACTACCCGGTCATAGCAGGGACTTGATCGTAATATGGCCGTAATATTGAAATTTGTAACGGCCCCGTTACAGCCCCGGGTACAAGCTCAGCATGGCGGGGGACATTTTTCTGTTACGGCCCCGGTCAGGCCCGCTCCTTGACCCGGGCACATGGCATGAGTACCGGGGTATGCCCAGCCAAACTGTTATGATTATGGATTCTACTTTGCTCTGACAAAATGTTCGTGTTTGAATGACTTGGTATTTTTCTCAATTTATAATATTTGGTCAGATGATTGTTCACAAATCAAAAGTAACAAGCCCACTTGAATAAACTTAACTTCAAGTAAAGTTCTGAGACATAGCACACCCATGTCACGGCATCTGTGAATTAGTTGTTATAAATATTGATAAAAATTGATTAAGTTTAGTCCAGTTTACATAGTTTGTATTAGTATGATGTTGATCCCTAGCCAGATTCAGTTCCTGTCCTTAAAAACAACATGAATATAATTACACATGTAGTCCCGGGGTAGTTTTCCTGGCCCATTTTAGTGGCAAAACTTCCCTGCATATGCCCTTGGTATGCCCCGTGTATGCGGGGACGTAGTTTTCTATCAATCCCCGGTCAGATCCCCCTCTACTTCCCCGCTATGCCCGGGTACCAGGGGCCGGGGATGCATTTGATAGCCGCATAACGGTCAATGACTAAAATAAGCCAAAATTTTATCACCATGTTGATGATAAATTCTACACTTTGATCTAAACCTCATCAGAATTGGTCATCTGGTTCCAGAGATATGACAATTCTGTAACCTCAAAAATCAATGAAAAATATCAGAATTTTCTGCCTTTATTGCTCACATATGTTCAAATCATATAACTCAAAAAATAACAAGTATGACCATGAAATATTCTAACTGATGATCAAACTTTGTCCCAGTAACAAATCACATGTGGTTGAACAACTTCCTCTGTCATACATAATTGCTTATTTTCTACTTCATTTCAATATTAAAGCAATTAATATCTTATGAAAACACACAAGCTTAGTTTCAATTAGTTGACTGATAAAATCTTGGATATATGAGTTTCTGTATATTACTAATTTACTGTACTTTCATTCACCTTCATATAGATTCAGATCTGAATTTCTTTCTAATTAATTTACATCTCAAAAAAAACTCAACTTAATAGGGTTGTTTTATTTAAAAAAAAAACAATGATTAATTTGATTTTAATTGATTTTCTGATTAAAACCAATTGTTTAAATCATGATTTATAACACAAATCAAAAATCTTCAACTCTGCAACATAATATTTCAACGTCTTTGGAAATATGCCCCCCCCCCCCTTATTTTAATGATCATACATGTAATTAAAAGTTAAATCACTTGTGTTTCTACTTCTAATTGCACGTGTACGTTTATAGGCCTATTCATTTTCTCAATACAAACTTTCTGTCAAAACCAGTCTCCAAAATTAGTTTGGCGTAAAAATATCTTGGAACCCTGTTGAAGATAAGCATCCTTAAGCTTACTTGGTACAAGCCTAAACAAGGTGATTCATAACTTACAGCTTGTACAATATGCCAACTTTTATTATATAATGGTTTGAGTTGGTTCAAAGTTTTTGGCAGACAGAATATCCTATGCAACAACTATCTGTGTCTAAATTATTTCCCCTTATACCCTAATGCACCTTGGGATTAGAACGGGGATTTGATGATATTGTGTAGAATACTTTTTTATTCGCCACCGTGAAATAGTCGTTATTACATAGATATGCGTGAGATTTTATTGAATAACGAATAAATATTGCACAAAATTGGCATAGAATATTCTATGGGAAGAAGTAAAGTAGAACAGACCCTTAGGATGGGTGTCATGATATTTGTGGTGATTAAATGAACTTATTTAAATTAATGTTTGATTTGTTCTGGGCTGGATGGGGTACTGCATTTTTGGTTAAAATGCGGTCTTTGGAACTGATTTTTTCAGAATCAAGGTCTTATGAACTGCAAGTTTTTCCTCATAGAAGTAGGACTAATAAAGAATGTCCAAGAATGATTAGTACCAGATTTCAAAAAATTAGATAAAATATACAATCAACATATTTCTGGACAAGGGACGGTATTATACAATAACGGACATGTAGTCTACATTTCCAATAAGTTTCATCAACATTGTTCACTTCGTTGATTTGCTAAGTGCGACATCGCAATTGGAACTTGATGTTTCGAATCTTTTTGAAACTTGATGTTCCTCATCTTTTTGAATTGAGCAAATAAAGGGCATTGGACAAGTTCAGCATCATCCCCAAACTTTTCACCTAGCAATTCACCTAGCAATTTGAGATTTTTGCATCATTTGAAGTATTAGCAGTAATAATGACGGCATGCAAAGTTTGATTGTCAAATTCGAACCATATGTGACCCGTCATATCGAAAGGTACCTTGATTTTTAGGTCTCATCTGAAAGCTGAGATTTTCAGCTTTAAAATGACACCTTGATTTTGGTTATTGGATGTTCGGTTGCGAAGTTACACCCAAATTGGTAAAAGGCATCGGGCTGATTCGGAAAACTAGAGTTCTGAGAAAATCGAGTTTAAAGTTTTTGTACTTAGTAAATCTTGAATGGAGAGAGGATTTTTAGCTTGGTTTTTAATACATTTTTCTTATGTTTTGGATGTTGGAACATGATTAATATGATAGAATACACTTCAGTGATAACCTTTCTGATGAAATTAGAAATTCGACCTTGGACGCAATTTTTGGCTATGATTAGCTTCAATGGCCCGTATCTCGTAATGTACTATGCCGGTATTAAGGTACCTTTCGATATGACGATCCACATATATCAAAATATTTAGATATTCTTTTATTTTAAATTATCATTACTGCCCTCTATAGTTGTATTTTTAAAATTGACCTTTTCAGGAGATCTAATGCAAAGTCCAAATTTCTTTTGATTTTTCTGTAATCTATAATGTGAATGGAATGTTTTGCAAACAAATCTTTGACTCTTTCTAGATATATAGCATCAATAAATATGTTTAGAGAATAGCCTTATACCCAAGATCAACAAACAGAATGAAATTCCAATTTTTGATCAAAATTTTCCCGATATCTGGTAATTGATTGTTATGAAGTGTAAATCATCCACAAATAAAATTTCAAAATTTTGTCCAATAATCCTTTAACTAACGCATGCATAAACATATCTTTTAAAAAATAACACGTATCTATACCATGGATATTGAAACAAAGTTAATTTGCTGTGCCAAATGATATGCTACCATTTTTACATCTTCCATGCATCTTTTGATGAAAAGCTTGTGGCGAATTCCAGCGTGACAGGCGTGACCTTTGCATGAACCTTTTTTTCTCAGAATAGCTGGTAAATATTATCTAAAGGCGATACCACGGAAAT
>JXSR01S004403.1:46987-58460 GCA_000969725.1 Ophiothrix spiculata
CCCCCCCTCCCTCAACCTGGGGCTGCGTGGTGGAGGTGATGATATACTCACAACCTTTCGGTTAATATTCGGTAACAGATCCTATGTCTTACATTTCTAAATTCAACCACCATTCACTCACCTGTGCCATTGATCATATTAGCCTCATCTGTGAACCAATACGTCAGGTTATGCATACCATTCCAACTGTCCACATGGTTCAACAAACTTTTGTCATTTACACCATCGTACACAGTAAAAACACCATTAATGTCTGTGCCATTTGTCTGAAAATGCGTAAACAAAATCAGCATTATATAAAAGCTAAAGTTCCAACTTGTTCAAATTAGACACTCACGCTGCATTAAAAAAAACCAGTGGTTATAGGAGAAGAGCTTTATAGAAGGTGGATTTTCAACAACCAAACCGCACACATTTGCTATGTATAAAACTTAAACATGAATCAGATTCAATATATCTAAAGACACTTAAGTTGTTGTGCTTTAATTAAAATTTCATACTGGAATCAAGGTGACAAATGTTTTTACTATTGCTATTCAAATTATTGAACAAATATAAAGAAGCATGCTTAATGCCAACAGAAATTGTGTGTAAGATATGTACATTAATAATTGCATTGTTCAAGATTAAAGGGGCACTAGACAAGTTCAGCATCATCCCCAAACTTTTCCCAAACATTTTGAGATTTTTGCATTATTTGAAGTATTAGCGGTAATAATGAGAGCATGCAAAATTCCATTGTCAAATTCAAACCCTATATATCAATTTTTTTAGATATTCTTTTGTTTTTAATTATCGTTGTCGACAACGATAAATACTGCCCTCTGTAATTGATTTTTTTAAATTGGGTCTTTTCAGGTGATCTAATGCAAACTCCAAAGTTCTTTTAATTTATCTGCAATCTATGATGCCAAAGGAATGTTTTACAAACAAATTTAATCTTTGGCTCTTTCTTGATATATGGCATCAATAAATACAATAAGAGAATAGCCTCATACCCAAAATCAACAAACAAGATAAAGTCAAATGTTTGACTTTTCTGAAGGTTTTGATCAAATTTTTCCCAATATCTGGTAATTGATTGTTGAAGTGTAAATCATCCACAAATAATATTTCAAAATGTTGTCCAATGCCCCTTTATATTAAAACAATTTCAGCAAAAGGGTATTCAGTTTTACAATAAAAACAGTTAACACTTACCCCAAGCAAGAATCCAAATTTATCGGTCACACCGCCAGGCAACGGGAAAAATTTACTAACTAATTTAAATAACGGCTCGTCATATCCCCACAGTAAATCAGCTACAGTGAGATTGACAAACATTTTTTCGCCTAGAATGTCTAACACATCCGACATCATTCGTTTTACAAACATGCCTTCATCTTTCATCATGTACACAGTGCTCTGAAAAAAAAAAAAAAAAAACAGCCATGAGAATATTATGAACAAATTTTGCAGGAAATTGCTTTAAAATGATTCAAAATAGGCTTATTTGCATGAATTCTTGCTAATTTGAAATAAATTTTTGCAGGAATTCCTGAAAATCAGGAAATTTATATGCTGGAAAAGGGTATGAATTATTACTGCAGGCTGCAAATAAAGCAGGAATTAAATGTACTAAATGTGACCAAGATTCCACATGGTACAAAACTCTTGAAAACGGTGTCAAATCAATGAAAGAAAGAAATGCAATACAATCAATCAGGAAAGAGTAGAAAGGGAAGTTGGACCTCAAATTTCATTTGATCATATGGCTGGTAGTATATAGTAACTTGATACTGTAACTTCCTATGCAAGTATTTATAGAGCATTGGTCTTGTGATTGAAGGTTGAGGTACAAGTCTGCAACTGGTGCGTCAGCGTTAAGGTGGCCTAGCACAGAAACGGCGTCGGACACGAGTGAGCTGATATCAGCGGTGTTGGACACAATTTCAAAGTATTTATCCTGGGCTTTTAGCGTACTTTCTGGCGTACTTTATCTTGCGCTTTAATAAAACACGATCTTACACATGCGTCATTTTTATATTCACGCATTCAATTTTTTGCCTAAGTTTGCTTAATATCTCAAAAAGTAAATCGGTAACCATATTTTGTATTACACTTACAGTCTTTTTTATATAAGAACCAAAACATATGTGAAAAAGAGAGAAAAAAATAGAGCCGTTTTTAATTATAAGTGTTTTTGTCTAATTTATTTTGATTTCAACATAGAAGTCAATGGTAAAACGAGGTAAAACATAGTGTTTTTGAAATGGATTTTTCTCAAAAACTAAGTAGGTGACCTCCATTTTTTATTTCAGAAATGTGATCTGTACAAACACCATATATCAAAAAATTAAAAAATAAATAGAGGAACTCTATCTGTGCTAGGCCACCGTAAGTCCTTAAAACAATTTCTTTATCTGCATTAACAGCCTAGGATGAATTAGGGATACTTACAGTTATATTGGGTGCTTTTCTGTCAAAAATCCTACATGTATTTCACACAGGAATATATGACCTCAGATCAACATTTAAGATTTTTGAGATTTGACCTCAAATGAACTTTTGATCTTAAATGACCACACCCAAAAAATTTCGAAAAGCCTACATTTATCCCGCAACCCATCATGTCTTCCGTACATATCCCACAAGCCATAACATCACTAAGTTTTGTGGGCATGTAATGGGCATTTCGCCCGAAAGTTTAACTCCAACTGCAAAATTTGCTCAGGAAATCCAAACATTTTCAGCTCAGGAGTCTATTTTTGACCAAATTTCAGATCACTAGATCTCCCAAAATTGGTGTCAAAGGTCCATTTTTTTTACAGAAAATCAGTTCATCTGACCCCTATTTCAGCACTTTGCGCCTAACATACCTACCACTTTCAAAGTTGAGTGCCCTCCCTCAACAGGAATTTCGGTTTAAAGGGATATGCTGCAGATGGCAAGGTGGTGCGTGTCCTCCTTCACAATGTTCAGGTGAGATGAATACGTATAAATGCTTCAAATATCAAGTCATTGTGTGAGTGTAAGAAAGTTGTATCTGCAATGGCTGCCATATGTTATCACCTTGTCACAAGATTGTGAAAAATCCCTCCAAATTTCGCTGTCTTATGTCATATGTCAGTGGCTCTTGAAATGGTTCTTCAGGTGACACCGTCACCTGAAGAACCATTTCAAGAGCCACTGATCCAAGACTGGAGATTTATAGTGTGCAATCCAAATTTATGACAAATGGCAGCTATTGCAGATACGTCTTTTTTGCACTCACATGATGAAACTTGTATACTTACAGCCAAAGGCATATTGATAGATAAGAATGTGTCATTCTCTGGTCCCACTGATGCCTCCCGATCAAAGTAATAATAATAATACGGTATGCTGGAAATGGTTCCATTTGGGTTGGCTGTCACATTCATTCTCACTTCTTTTAATCTGAAAAACAATTAAAAACACATATTCAGTCTTTATGGTTTTCAATTCTTATTTATTTGTAAAATTGTCCAGGCAGTCTCAACTCACCGCTCCTATCATACAAAATATACAGGTACATAGAGTCTTCAGAATTATAGTTAGTACATAAGGGTTATGGGGCATGCTGTAAATTCAGGTACATGTAGCAAATTAAATTGGCCCTTTTTCTTTGCAAAATGTGGTATTTTTTTTCTTCTTTTTTCTTTTCACAATGTTCAAAACTTTGCAACAAATGGCACAAATTAGAAGTTTCTTCACAAAACTTTGGAAAATTGGTACCAAAATATCACAAATTTGGGCAAAATATTTGACTTTTCAATAACTTTGACTAAAAATTAGCTCTGAGATTTGGTACAATATTCTCTTTCTTGAAAATTGGTATTTGGATGGGTGGCTTTTTTAAACTTCACAGAGGCACATCCCTACTCAAATTTGTCTAATTATCAAAATCAAATCATGATACCCTGCATGATAAGGACAAAGAAACTACTAATATGATGAGATAAGGCCAATTCATAGTCGGCCTCCAAACAAAATTTTTCCTACCAAACATTTGGTCGTGACGTAAAAATGACAAGTGACTCGAAACAAAATAACTTCAACACCGAGTTGAGACCAAACAAAATTTCGCGCTAGATTGCACATGTTATTGAATTGCCATATACATTGGAACAAATGTTTGCTACCCGTTCATAGTTGAAGTCCAATGGCAAATATTTGGTGTCGTCACGACCAAATGTTTGGTAGGAAAAATTTTGTTTGAAGGCCGAGTATGAATTGAGCTTTAGCCTTTTCATTTTAAAATTAAAATTTGTACAATTGTGCAAAAACACAAAACATATATACATTGTAATTTAAAATATAATTTCTACTTTTAACTTATCATGATTTAAGACCTTTTTCTTAAGTTTGAGCAGACCATTCAAAAGCTTTCAATATCAATGAACTTGAAGTCTTTCTGAAACATTCTGTTCTTGTATCATCTTCAAGGTTATGAAATTGGAACTCCTAATTTCTGTATGTTCTTCAACATTCAATTTGTTCAAAGTATCAGTCATAAATACAGTAGGGACAATCTTCTTACAGAATAAGTTATTTTTGTTCATTTACAATTATTTTTCACCATGTGTTGTATATTGGGTTACCTACATATGTAATAACACGGTGTAGTAATATATTCCCTCATTTCACTCTGTTTTCAAGTCATATTTCCCTTATTTTATATTATACACTTGTAATGTTGGTATCCTATGATAGAGGAATAAAGATACCTTGAGTTTTCATGAATTTTCATAACAATCGGGTACTAGGATACCCCATTAAAGGAGCTTGGTCCATTTTTTTTTTCAATATGAGCAATATTTTGGTACCAATATATCAGAAAGTTGAAGCAATTGGACCAAGGTCCTTTAAGGGGTTCACTTGTGACCAGTGTTTCCCTTAAGGTCGTATGGCGCGCCATTGGCGCAGGAGCGGTGAATATTGGCGCAACGAGTTCTGAAAATGTGTGAGAAAGATATTTTGCTAGCTTTATTGAGCCAATTTTCGGCCACAGCTCATGATTTTGGCGCTAGCACCTCTTAAACTTTGTCAAACTTCCTCGAATTAGCGCAAGCTCAAAAACCGTAGCGGAAACACTGCTTTTGACATGAAATAATTGTGGTCAAAGTACTTTTAGGGGTCAACTGGGGTCATTATTTGTTATAAGTTTTTCAACCTGAATAATCAATAAGATGATTATGGAAAATCTATTGCAGGGTTTAACTGAGAGATACTGGTAGTTATATTGAATATTAAGCATGTTCTTGGTTGCAAAAATGGCATCTGAAAAAATATTTTTAGATTACGCCCTGTATATTTTTTGCAAATCCTGCATTATGACTTTGATACTAGTAGGATAATTCCTTACTTTTTTCCCTTCAAGGATTATTTAGAGGCCTACATGTCATCCTAATGTGAATAATATTTAAGTTTAAGTAACACAAAATGGAAAACTCCTGATTTTGTCCATTTTCTAACCCAACTAATGACATATATGACCGTTTGTATTTTCACTTTTTCTACACAGTAGCATAAGAAAATAAAATAATAGTTTTTGTTTGGGTTACGTCCCGGGGGGGGGGGTACTTAGTACAAAAGTGATCACGGGGATGTGCCGCAAACTTGGGTAGCAAAACCAGGCTGTTCGGTATTCCAATGGGTCCTTTTTCTTTGCAAAATGTGGTATTTTGATGGGTCATTTTCCAAAATTTTCTGAAATTTGCGCCAAAATGGCGCAAATTTTGGAAATTTCAAACAAAAATCAAGAAATTTGCGCCAAATTAGAGAAAATTTTCGGAGAAAATTTCAATTTTTGCATAACTTTAGACTCAAAATTTGGGGAATTCGGTATATGGATGGGTCCCTTTTTCTTGAAAATTGGTATATGCATGGGTGGTACTTCAAATTTCCCAGCGGCACAACCCTACCAAAACCAAACTTGAGTACCCCCCCCCCCGGGGGTTACGTACAATGTAGTCTACCAGTCTACATATATGTTTTCATCTGTGATTGTCACAAAACTGCTTGTTTTTTTGCATTGTTTTTTATTTATGATGATGCAAGTTAATACTAGGGTACGACCAAAACTGGATTACCAAGGAGTTTTGTTGTTGTTGTTGTTGCCCTGGGCTCAGCTGGGTGAATTTTTTTTAAATTTTCCCCTTGTTATCACAGCATTCTTGTTGTAAATGTTTACCTAGTACATGACCTACATTGTAAAAAGTAGAAGGTCAAATCAAAAATACTTGTTTTTAAACGGTCCTGACCGGAAGTATAGAGACGTTGTTCCTAGAAAGTTCTTGTATAAAATCCAAACTTACTACTAATTTTAGTAATGACGTTTTGTTTCCTAACAGGAAGCTTTCTCATACCTTATTGGCAGCCGATGAGATTTTGAAGTTGTGACATAATCTTAAGATGACGTCGTCTTCGTTCATTAGCTTGAGTTGTTCCTGCTCTTTCCTTTCCTCCTGATCCATATGGATTCTTTTATTCTCTTTGTTGTTTTCACATTATCCCTGGTTAATAATTCAGATTCCCCCAGTTCAATTTTCAGCTCGATGGTCAACGGTAGCCACTTGTTCTGTTGATACCAACTGCTTTTTCGCTGCTCTTGTGAATTTTCTAGGTTCAACTTTGTCCAATTCTGTTTTACATTCTTGTTTCCTACATCCGAATACCCGTCCAGTTTCCTCCGATATACACTTTCTCGCAATTCATACACAGGATTTGGTACACACAACCAGCAATATTCTTAATGTCCTGTTTGTCCTTTGGGTGGACCAAGATAGACCCAATCGAGGTTAAGATGGGGTTTAAACTTATATGGTCTTTGAAGATGCGCTGAGCTTCTTAATTGTGGCAGTTTTCACCTTGTCTATAGTCCACTCCAGATAACCACATTGTTTCAGTGCATTGCGGATTTTATTTTCCTCTACCTTTTTATCTTCTTATCTAAAGATGACGTCACAACTTCAAGATTTCATCGCCCTAACCCTGACCCGACACTGACTCACTAAACCATGACCCGACCCCAACTTGAACTCCTAACCCTAAAAATCTTAAATACTTGGTCCGGCTTCCACACTAAACAAAGTCCGAAAATGACTAACAAATGTTTGATTGTTCAATGGGAGGTCTTTTATAATTCTGAGGTGAAGATCATGCTCATATTAATTTAAAAAAAAGTGGTGCTTCTGCTCCTTCATGAACTTGAAGCTTGTAAAGACTGTGTTTAGGGTGTCAAAAACAGGAAAAATCAAGAAAATGTTTGGCTTATTTATAACAGAAAATATGTTTGTACTTCTTGGATATAGGACTGTGAAATCCTACATTGCATTCTTGATAAGGGTGAGATCTTTTGCTGAGCTTGAAACTGGAATGGTTTTAAATTGCGTAAAAAACTGATCAAACTCCTTGTTTGTAGGGTTATTTTTGAGTCAACAAAAACCTTTTTTTAAGGTCAATTTTAAGAGACAAATTTGTAAACAAGCATGATATCTACATGTACCTCTCAATACAATACAAATGCCTCTATCCCTCACCTTTCTAACCACGTTTCTAACCTACCCCACCCCAACCCACCCCACCCCCTCCCCAACAGTAACATTCCAAAGATTTTAAAACACATAAAAGGGTCAAACATTTAGTGGGCATATCTGTGAATGCACCTTATATAACTGATCTATAGGCAAATAAATAGGCCAATTACCGTAAGATAACATTGACTGCTCAGGTGAATGTATGGCTGATCACCTAGGTGAGAGGGAAGACACATTTGTCTGTGAAATATTTTGTTTTCTGAAATCAGACAACATGTATGGATCAAGTTTGGCTGATGCCCTTTCCTTCCCTTGAACATGTTGGGTTGAAAATAAAAGATCAGAATAAAAGGAGAATTGGGATGATTGTACGGAGGAGATCTGTTCTAGAATCTCTAAGAATAAAGAGAAAAGGGGGAAATATCACACATTTTGGAGCTTGTTCCGGTACCCCTGCAGAATGGAATGACAGGTTATAGCAGTTTTGCACTTAACTAAAAAAAGGGGAAAAAGGAAAAAATCCACCAAAATAACTCAACAAAGGTAGCGCTGTCCACAAACTGGAAGAAATTGTTTGTAATCTTGAGCAAACACTCACTGTTTGATAATTACAGTCTAGCTGATAAGGAAACATTCAGGGCTAGAATTTTGACACATCAAGAGTCCACTCTTGCAATCATGCAAATCCACTAAGTTTAGAATCTTGTAAACTGACAAAAATTTTACACAAACTTAAAAAGAGAATTCAAAGACTTTTTTGCTAACTCAAACCATGAGAACATAATGAAGTCTTCTTGTACCTCACCATGATATTCTATCCCAGAAGAAACATTTTTTTCTTCAACATGTTTTAAAAAATCTGCAAGTAAATTTCGAAAACACTGGGTCAGTTTCATAAACATTACTTGATTAACAACTGATTGATTGAGCGGTTAAGTAAGCTCAAACATTAAGGTGCTCGCTTTTAATTGCAGAATGTCCTGAGTTCCAATTCCACAGTTCTAACGCCCTGCGGGGCAGGTTTTTTCTCACCCTGACCATGTTGTTCCCCCAACAATTTTTATCCCGACCTGCCTGACCCGATAAAAATTTAGCTTGCCCCGACCGACCCCGACCCGAAAGGATTTTTTCTAGACCGGACCGACCCGGACCGGCAGTTTTTAATGATTTCCCGGTCAAGATGGATAATTTCCCCCGACTCTGAGTTACTCCGAATTTCAAGTCATTAAAATAGTGTTTAACAAGGATTATGACATTGTAGACACAGCGATTAATTGTTGCCCCATTTTATTTTTCCCCGAAAGACTTATGCATTTCCCGGACCGAAAGTAAAATTTCCCTGACCACTAGTAACATTTCCCCAACCCGGTCAACCCCGGTATTATTTTTCCAGGACCATACTGAACCCGAAAATAGCTCAAAAAAATTCTAGACCCAGTTTCCGTCCGGTCCGGGAAAATTCGGGGTTTCGGGTTTCCCCACAGGGCCTTACTTGAAATACCCTTGGACAGAACTGCTAATTGTTTTATGGAAACTTGTATAAAACTTGGGGCACAGATCCCAGCAATAATGATTTCTAGGGCTAATCAAGGTTCTTAAAGTTGGGCTGCATACATGTATGAATGCAAAGCAAACCCATTTTCTGGTTTTCAATCAGCTGCAGGAGGTGCATCTTAAAACACCTGATAATAATTTTTCAAGATTTCAAGTAGGCCTACAGCTCTTGGAGCTTGGGTCAGAAACAATGAAAATGACATAGAGTTCGAAAAGCTGTATGGCATGGCAAGTCTGTAATAAACTCAACAAGATGCTCAGTTAGGCACTTGATGTGAGCTGGAAGTCACATGTATGCATCACAAACAAATATTAAAAGCTATTGACCCCCAAAATTAACTTCCAAAATCAAGACCAGAAGATTGCGATTTTCAGGGCATTGCAAAAGAGAAGACCAACCCACAGGAACAGAAGACTATACCTGATAGAACAGCCAAAACCTATCCAAGAGAACAGGTTTACAACATGGGAAATGGAGATGTATGGAAAAAAAAACATGGAGGGCCATCATAGGAGTTCGTCAGCACACAGATGAATGAGAGTAAGCGAGAGATTGCCACAAAAATTGAAATGATGCTTGGTGTGCTGCGGTGCTTACTTGGGCCACAGTAGTAAGCAAACACCTGTATAATAGTGTGCTACGGCAATGTGAATCAGAATTACATATCAGGGGGTATAATAGCACACTTTATCCCCAAGTTTATTTTATTTATTTTCCAATTTGTTCTGTATTAGCCCTTGTCCTTGGAAAGAGAATGGTAAAAAGTGTGTTTTCATGTAGACTTGAACCAGGGATCTGGCACCTCCCAAAATCCATGACACACACTGCAAGCCATCACTGACTCGCTTGGGCAGCAATTTGATTGCTACCTATACAGATTTGATTACTGCATAGATCTCCAGTCAATGGCAGGTTGGCGCAGCGGTAGTACCCTCGCCTTGCACCAATGAGGTCTCGGGTTCGAATCCCGCGCCCGAAGCTTTATGTGCATTTGGTTTTCAATCCATGCTCGCTTCCGCAGGTTTTTCTCCGGGTCTTCTTCCTGCATTCAAAACTGAATTTTAAATACATCTTGGAGCCCTGTTAAAGATAAGCTTCTTTCAGCTTACTTGGTACCAAGTACCTAGCTGGGTTTCCTTGGCAAAAGCCTAAACAAGGTGAAGGTGATTTTTTGAACTTTTTCTCAGTTTTTGCAATAGTAAGATAAGTTTATACCAACAGTCAAAAAAGTGAATACAAGTGCACATACAGGGTGTCCCAGAAAAAACCTTACAATCTTTGCATGCAATTTTCTTGAGTTTAACAGATAGTTGGAAAGTATATGTAAAGATTGCATTTGATAGCCAATGAATTGAACTTTCAGATATCATTTGTTTCATATCAATCGGTAGTGCACAACAAAAGGTATGCTTTGTCAAATATTTGGATGTAAAATTTTCTGGTCCAATTTCACGATTTTGTAAGTTCCCCTTGAATTAAGTTCTATTGAGTATTGCAATTGATCTGCTCAGTTACTCAACCGTAACAATGTTTACTTATTTATTATGTGCATGCTCCATTTTATCTATATTGAAAAAATTAACAAATTTGATGTAAAAATAAGACAGATATGATAAATTTTCCAAGGTGACCCATTTTTATTCCATTCCGAAATACTCCTACTTTATGGCCAATAATCATGACTTTGGACCAGACAAAACTCCACCAAAATATTTGATAAAACATAACTTTTGTTGATAACTACCGATCGAAATGAAACAAAGGGTACCTGAAATTTCAATTCATGGGCTATAAAATACAATCTTTACATGCTTTCTGACTATCCATTAAACCCACAAAAATTACACGTACAGATTGTAAGGTTTTTTCTGGGACACCCTGTACACCCTATTTGTCTAAATGTTTGCTTTATGATAAAGGTCAATAACAAATTTCAACTGGAAATCAGTGTTTAAACACACATTAAAATAAAAAGTTCACACATAGGTCATAAAACTCTTCATCTTATTTCAAATTCAACCAAAAACGTAATTGTTAATAGACATAATGCTATCCATGATTCAACAGTCTGTGAAACAAGGTCTTCTAAAAAACTGCGCTCGCTGGCATTAGTGAACTTGTAGATGACATGTCTTTCCCGGATGTCTTTATAACGTTGATTTTCACGAAGTGCATTTACGTGATTTTCCAAACTGAGGTTATCTTTAAGGGAATTTAACCCGGAAATTAAATCTGATATTCCCATTTTTCGAGCGCCAATTGTGTAAATTCTTATTAATTAGTAGGCCTATTTAAAGGTACATTGGTCGGAGGTTTTACAAATTTTGGGTTTTTCACTGCATGCCGTATGAAAGATTACCATTAAAGAAGTTTCAAATTT
>JXSR01S004404.1:2805-13763 GCA_000969725.1 Ophiothrix spiculata
TTCCCATTCTATTTTAATAGGCAATTGATTGCATGAAAATATCAGGTGATCATTGGGAATTCCCCACAGTTTCAGAAATAGAGTTGTTTACTTGAATAGATAATTACTTGGGAAATTCCCCCAGATAGAGAACTGTACAAAACTATGTTAAATGTGGTAATGATGTCGTTGGGGAATTTTGAGAAAATGTTGAAACTGTGGCCCGTGGCCTGATCAGATTTGGAGAAGTTGACTTTGCTTGATCGGAGCTAGATGGATGTTTCGTGTTTTGACAAGTTGCAGCTATACAGATAAAGTTGAATTGACTTCAACTTTTTGACAACTTCAGGTGAAGTTGATTTTGGTGGACAGTTTTACAGTGGAGTGGAGTTTGCTAATTAAACTTTGAAAGGAGATTGGAGATAACGATAGTTGGAGGATTAAAGACAAACTGTTATTTTAATATTCAATTTCCGAGTGGATTATGTGCGTTTGATTCAGCCTTTAAGCCAAGTGGAGCTTAGATGTGATTGCTGGATTATTGTGTGGAAATCGCCATTTGATTTCGCAAGGAAAATTTTGGATTTAACTTTTGCCAGCTGGATTCCGGAATTTGTGAATTGGAAGAATACGCCTGCAAGATTTTCAAGACTTAACGCCGTGGACATTAATGAACAATCTCGGACTATAGCGTGGAATATAATATCCGGATCGCGCGGTTCTTGAAGCGGTATTTCAAAACTGTAAGTTAAGGTAAAATTAAGATATTATTAAGCGTTATATTTGTGCTGAAAGAAAGTACACATTGTATTAAATTTGTTAAAACTTATTCCAAATATTTCAGTGTATTTGTTTCATTTAAGAACCCGTAAGGTGAATTTGGCCTTGGTCATTTAACATCTTTGACCGTAACACTCTTCAAGACAATAACCAGAATGTTTTCCGGTTCTCGTTAACTGGTTGCGTACGAATTCGAAGTTGTGATTAGCGTTAGCACTAACGAATAACTTTTAGTGTGATCGCCCTGGATGTGACTTGAAATCTTAAGCTTAGTCAGCCGAATTCAAATGGACATTTCACTCTTTGTGTCGGTGAGCGTATGGTATCATCAGCCAAAAGAGGTTCAGAATTAGTGTATCTAACACTTTATGGGTCTGGTTCTATATATTGTTCACTTTTAGTGCACTGAAATGCGAGACAATTTTCGGGAAATCATGCATACTAATGTGCTTGATACGTGATTGGTTGAAAAAAATGGCCATGTGATCAATGTTCCGGGGATTTCCGAATGGATTTTGAAAAGTTCTATTCAAGGGTTCATACTTAGCCATGTGGACAATAGATTTTTTTAATTGTAAACGGAGCACAGTTCGATTGCTTCGACTATTTTAATACTCTTCTCACATTTGTCTTAACCCATGTAGAATATTACGACTAAAATGTGTATATTTTTGAGATATAAATATAAAATGTATCTCTTTAAATTACCATGAACAAATATATAAATTCACGTATTATAGGGAACAGCTAATTACACAATAGTTTGTTTATACAATCAAAGTAATTGAATGTTGGGAAAAGGTATACTTTAGGTCCCATCAAAAACTATACCCTAACCCTAACCCTTAACCCTAACCCTTACCCTAAAACTAACCCTAACCCTAACCCTACACCCTAACCCTAACCCTAACCCTAAGCTAACCCTAACACTAACCCTAAACCCTAACCCTAAAATTCTGGATGGAACCTAAAGTACACTTGGTCCGAATGTTGAATAAGGTGCCTGGCATAGTTGTTTAACTAATGTTGAAAAACTTACACTTTGCTATAATAGATAATGTTCAATGAAATTGTCATAATATCAAAATACAGGCTTGACATTAAATATGGAATATATTTTTTCTGTTGGTTTCCATCTTGAAAAATCCGCCATATCTCGGTATATGAAAACTCCAGGAATGTGTATTTCTTCATATTTGTAGATATACATGTAAACTTTGAACTAAGACCCTTTTTGTTTATACCTAGGTGACACAGGGAAAATGGGGAACTTGGTACCACATAAGCCTCTAAAATTTGGGTCCAAACTCGTTAACCATTATACAGAATTACGGAAATTAAATTTGCCGTAGTTTCTTTAATACTTTACCTGGACGCTTGAAATTTTACAAGATTATTTTACATATTGTTGGTTACAAATTATGAACAAATACTGTTTGCTATGTTATCCATAAGAAGCGTGCGGCGCATAGACTCTCCATGCGGACATTCCAATAGTGATTGGAGAGTTCGGACAGGTGTATCAGCCCAAGTATCAAGCACAGCCTAAAGTTACTCATGTATAAGGTGGTTTGATGTAACTTGTTGTTCATCGATGTTTTACTTCAGCCGAGAAGTCCTCAATAGAGTTCATATCCGAAGATCTTAACAAACAGGGCAAGTGTCCAACACCATGATCTTTCATAAAACAAGCTCGTATTAAGAACATTAGTAAACTCTCACTTTATTAAAAGTGGCGATCATGCTAGGAAACCCCTGGAGAAAATATCTTGACCAAACACCTTTTATAAGCGACGCTTTGACTGAGCTACAGATCAATTTCCATTTTAAGTCCCATCAATGAGATAACGTTGTCTTCAGAGTTAAGACTAAATTGAAATATACTGCCAATATGGACGTATCAGGGCCGCAGATGTACAGAGAAGGGTTTAACTGAAGTGTGCAGGCTATCAACAATGTATCCAGAAGAAGGTAACATTTTCTTCTGGATGCGTAACAAGCAGGTGAAAAATCGGTCCTGATCACCTTGGAAGGCGGCTTCCATCAGCCACAGTAAAGATGCATTCTAGAATCATTGATACGGTTATTGGCTAGAGGCTTCTTCGGAAACAATTTTGTTCTCCACTATGACAACTTTAGCCTCCGTCGTGTTCGTACAATCCGGACTTTTCTGGAAGATCAGGGTGTTGACTTCTTTCCTTGTCCGGCAAGATCTTCAGATATTGGTCCTTATGAGAACATTTGGGTTAAGAAACACATTGGATTAACAGCATGGTATATTGTTCCTCCGAGCTGAAGGAGTGCTGTGGGGCTGTGTTTGGTGCTTTGGCTGAGATACTCGAAAAAAATCTCCAACAACAAATGGAAAGCATGCCATGGAGATTCATGGCTTTTTACGCTTCTCAGTGAGAACAGAGGAAATATCTAATGATCAGAAATTATCACTAACATTGTGTTAATCAACTCTTTTGAGTATCACATCTCCAGCTAACGTATAAAAGAAAATATGGCAAATTCATGTTCCTTTGTTTAATATTGCAGTGCACGGCTTTGGACCTAATTTTCCAAGATATTTGTACCTTCAAGTTTCCCATTGTCTCAGTGTCACTTCAGTGAGCTTGAAAGTACCATTGGTTTGAAGTTTATAAGTGTAGTTACAAACATGAAAAAGCACAAGTCTCCAAAATTGGTAAATACAGATATATGGCGGGTTATTCAAGATGGAAACCAACAGAAAAAATATATTCCATATTTAATGTCAAGTCTGTATGGTAAAACAAAGTGTAACCTATAATTAAGGCTATATTAAACAATTATGTGACATTGTTCAATCTCAGAATTTCGAGCTTAATTTGGGACATTTGGCCAGCACTATTCACTGCTTGAGTGGTTGCCATTGATTAATGTGTGTTTTGATTAGCGTGTGACTGGCAGTTGCGATTGCATTATCGGTAATATTATCCTAAAAATAGCGTTTATTGGTCCGATGGATGACGAAATAACGTACAGGATGGCTAGATTGAAAGTTAAAATGAGACATACGTTTAACTGTTATGTTGCACATACTATGCTCTCATTTCTGGCAAAACTAATCGAATGATGTTGATCAGAACAAAAGGACTACAGTTATTCACGCTCAGTGATCACAACGGAGTACAAATTAATTTCATGGTTTCATTATTTCATTGCCACATGGGCGCGCATAGCACTAGGGACTAGACATTATAAACTTCCACACACATTTGGTTAAGTGGGTGTTAACCCATTAATAAAGTATAGGGATATAAAGCTAACTCATATATATCTATAAATCAGTCCCTAAGGCTAGCTTTCTTAAATATCGTTAGCGAATACCGTAGCGATAACCGTTTTGCTTTTTACAGTTAGGCTATCGCATACGGTAACCTTAGCCTTATTTTCGCAAACTCTCCAATATCTTTTGGTTTTTTTTCCGTTTACTACAACAGTAGAAAAATATAAAATACACAATCTCGATCTAGGAAGCTCCTTCATGTTGTAGTTACTGATATTTGTTCGCATTAACACTTAACTGCATAAGGTACCCCACACTTCCGTTAGTACAAAGGGGGGGGGGGGGGTTCCATAGTACCCACCCTTATAAAGAACACTTTACCGCCCAAATTTTTTAATAATCTTTACACCATATATAGGTTCACTTATCACACACACACACAAAAATATACGTGCCGTTTCAAAATGGCGGCCAAATAATTTTTGCGGCTTGACATCCCGATTTTGGCCAAAATTTGAAAAGATGAAGGAGTTTTACAATGAAATTTGGCTCAAATTAGGAGGCTATGAATACATTGACATGACTGAAATAAAATTTGGAAAATTTTACTCCGGGGTGGTTTTATGGGCAAATCAATTTTTTTGCACCCCCCTAAATGCTAATTTATGCTAATTAGCTCGATAACGACGCGGTCGATATCAATTTTTTTTTCGCCAAAAGAAGCGCATCTACTATTTAGGCAATTACATAAAGTAACAGCCCGAAATATTGGGGCGTTAAATTGCGAGAACCGAAAAATTAAATGTTGTGTACCATGGTACCCCGCTTATGCAGTTAAGTGTTAAATAATACGACAATAAAATGAATGAACATACTTAGCAAACTTATGACACTAATATATCTTGTCAGTACATAGAAGACAAAAATCTGTTATCTTTTCTGTAAAACACACAACTAATTATATACTCACCAGTTGGATCATCTGTAGCAAAAGCTGAACAAATTCAAATGAAGCCATCCTGTCCTACAGCAGTTTATTGTATTTCAAACAAAATTCTTCTATTAATATTAAAATGTTTAAGTATGCGTAAAGACTGAAACTAATCAACCAGTGTCTTCAATAAAATTGATAATACCACAGTTTCCATGCCTCTACTTATAACTCCTTGGTTTGTAAATTCATATATGCCAAGATCTATGGACAAACAAAACAAAATAAACACATATTAGCAAAATTTATTCAAATTAAAGCAGTGAGATACTTGAAATGTTTTCTTTAAAACAATTATTATGTTATAATTTTTATTTAAAACCTGCTTTATAAATTCAAACAATCTACTTAAAGGTTTTGCGAGACAGATTTATAAAATGTATGTAAATTCATCAGAATATTGTAATGACAATGCATACACATATATAGATTTGGCCAGCTTTTGGTATATAGCTCCTTTTGTTTGGGTAATTTTTGACGATGAGCCACATTCTTCATTAGAATGCTTTAGTCGTTCTATTAAGAATGGAAGCTTCGGAATCTTGCCGTCATGTTGGGATGTAAAAACAACAAAGAATAGGGATAAAGGCTTACCTTTTTAATCACCTCATAATTAAAAGAAAAGTTACCCAAGCCCGTACATTCCATCAAATTTTAGACGAGTATATCTCTTTTTCTCTTATCTCTCTAGAGTATAGAAGGATATGCAAAAACCTATATTGGGTAATACGGTATAATGAAATTTTACCGATTTATTCAATCATGAACAAGTTTTATATAAATAATCAAACAGCTTTAGGCCTGCTATTTTAATAGTGAAACATAAACATCATCTATTATTCAATGAACATTTCTAGTCTACAGAATTTAAGAAATGGCATATACACACACACTTATCATATGTATTTCAACATTGTTGACTGTGGTTTTAGCGCAAAATTTAAATAGCGTTTTCAAAACGTTGGTATGAACAATTTGTTATGTAAGTATATGATATCTTTTGATTATTTTGATTAACTGACACATATTTCAATAAGTAGGAGGTTAGCCATGCTGCTCACTTCTACAATGCCATTCAGAATTAGCAATTCTTTGAGAGTTGTATTCTGTCGAGGATCAGATGTTAAAGTAATCAACTCCCGTCTCCTAAAATGTTTGTTATTCAAGGCTCGTCGGTTAATTTTATCTCACGTGTTTTACTTTTGCATAATGCGCATGTGCGTTTCGATTGATACTGCTAACGCCTTTTTTAAAGATCCTGTCATCAATGACCTGTGTACAGTCGAGAATGGTTACAATGATCGTAGCCGTCATATTTAACGCTCAAAACACTTATTCTTTAACTATCAAAACTTAATTAGACCCACACTCCTTAATGAAAACAACATGGCGTCAATTCAGGGCCGCTGTCTCGTTCCTCGGCCAATTCGCTATCCCAACTTTTCGCTGCCCGTGTACAAGCATGGTCAATTATTGTTTCCCTTTCGTTACTCTACATATATGAGTCTACAATCCTTAAATATTCTTCCAAGAATAATTATACGCAGGTATTTCCACTTTCCGGGCAGTACTGTGCGACCAAAAAGACCAATGGGTAAAATAGCAAAAGCCTATATTCTTTGTTTCTCAGGGCTACAATGTGTCTGAGGTCTTCATTCAGTATCTCTCATAACGTCGCCATTTTGAAAGCAACAACAATTATCTATGGATCAAAATAAGCTAAGGGGGCTGTTTTAATGCATTGAACAATACACATTGGTAACATTAATATTGCTCAGCTAAATAAGAAATCAAATATTAACTATGGACGAGTTATACTCGCAAACACCAGGATTTACGCTATGTTACAATACTTTTGATAACGGAACGTATTTATTTATAATATGATTTACTAGGATTTTCAGTTTAAATAAACATAAAACAAAACACTCGTCTTAAAAAGCCTTTAAAATTACCATTGTCCTCAGAATATATGAACGGGATATTATGCATCTAGAAGGTATGAATGTTAAAAATGCATTCAGTGATGTAACTAGTGACAAATACAGTTTGATATTATTTTATTCTGTCTCGGTAAGAATGTAATACAAGTGGTTTTAGTGTTTATATTTCAGTATTTAATCTGTTCGATTAATAGAAAACAACAACATATTTTCATAGATGTAACAGCCATAGACATTGAGAGTTAAACGTTTATGCATACTAAGTGATTAAGTTAAAGAATCATCTACTTTAGCCGAATACATTTTATTTGATTGCTTAAAAATGTTTTATGTATAAAAGCGTATCTGGTGTAATGTCGTTAAAGATCAAGTCATGATTTGTTCAATATTATAAAGTCTTGCACGTATGAAGATGTATGCGTATATTTGATGACAAATGCCTGGTAGCTTTTATTGTTCTTTGAACACCTTCCATTAATGATCCATTCTTCCTCTGGTGAAAATGAAATATTAATCAATCAGGATGATACTGTCATGAATAAAAAAAAAAGCATCCTGATTCGTTTTACTGTTGTTATTTATTGCCATTTTTACTGGATTTAAAAGTATATCAACATTATTATAGCTGCCAGTGGGGATATGTGGAGATGACGAGAGCAACGCAAGCTACTTTGCTATGGAGAAACTGACAATTCAATACGTTTTATGAAGATTGATATAAATTGAATATATTTGGACGAACTTTTACTTCTGTGTACAAAAGTTTTTACGAAGATATTCAAACACGCTACAGAGTAGTTAGTCACCAATCAACATCTTTGCATCAAATGCTTCGGCGTATTTTTTTTATAAACCTTGGGCGACTAAATAAAGCCACCAACACGAAATACAAAATTTGACGTATGGATGCTTCGTAGTTGATTTGTGATGAACAACTGTATAGCGTGTTTGATTAACTAAATAAACGGTTACCAAAAATATGTTCCCCCATGGATGACCAGACTTTGTCATGGTAGAACTCTCCATGTTGAATGCTTTTCTTTCGCATAAAATATGTTTCTGTTTAGAGAAACACTTGTGCACGAAGCCCACGTCACCATTTGATGACAGCTTTTGTCGTTTTCTAACAAGACGCATTTGTTTTAAAATCATTTTTTCAAAACTGGCGAAAAAAAGTTGCACTTGCGTATTTTGTGAAATCCCAACATGCTTCCACGTTTACTTATTTTGTTTTCTCTATCTAAAAATTAGTGCATGTCAACAGTTAAAACATGATTCAGACCCCTTCTCATTTCTCATCCAATGGGAGAACTTATTTGTTGGTAACCGTATATGTTCAGTCTACCAATGATAATTATACAGACCTTCATTGTAAAACAAATCTAAATTTGCTGCATAAAGATTTTTTTATGTAAGAATTACTGGTCTTCTGCCAAAGCAAACATGATAAGTCGAACTATACTCAGCCTCAACACAATTTTTTTACCATTAAAACACTCGATAAAGCGGTAAAACTGATATGAGACCTGACTCAAATGAAATAAAATGAGACTTCCTTAGAATAAAAAAGCTGTACATACTGTATGTTAAATTTAATCAAACAAAAATCAACATTTACATTGCGTCAATTGTTTCTTACCGGTGTATACTTTTCATTCGATCAGATTTATTTGGTGACGTCACGTCCTTATTTGGTAGCAAAAATGTGTGGACGCCGAGTATACTGTCTTGGCTTGAAAATGTTCTTTTGGCTTTTTATCTTAGTTTACTTGTCCAATAATCTGAGCGTATTACAGTAGTCTAAAATAAAGAATAATGCAAATATAGCTACAGGGTATAGAAAAAAGTAAACATTTATGGGAACTTTTATATTGCTAATGAGAAACTTCTGTGAGGTTTACTTAAAAAATACACGAATCGCTCAAAAAACTGGCTTGTATTGACAGTAATTTGACATTCATCCCAAAATATGGCTCATTTATTTGTATTTCATCATCAAATATTGTAAAAAACATCATCTGTTGTCAGAAAATCTCGTGATTTTTATAATATATTATTATTTGACTTTATATAATTATTCTTTAAGCTTGTTTATTTTGGGGGGATTTCCAGTTTTTTTCTGGGAACGGCGCGGACGCGTTACCGCGGATTCCGAAGCCCTGTATAGTTACGTACTTGGCACACTTGACGCCATGACCCAACCGTAGGTCAATGTGCGCAACACGACTAAATTCTAACTTGGGTCAGCAGCTTATATTTGGCATAGTAATATGTTTTGCCGTGTATGAATATTTCCCAAAATATCTTGGTCAGAAAAGATCGTCCGGCGATTGCGACCGCGCATATATGTAGATATTTTGTATAAGTACCATTTCCATTCGTTTTTTTGTGAATCAGAATTCTTGTATGGTTTTAATGGTCAATTTTGTGGAAAAATTATGAATCCATGACGTAGAATCCTTATTTTAGGATTATTCTGGCTTCGCATGTAGGTCTTGTCACGGGTGCATGCTCTGTGCATATTTGACCATTGGGACCGCACAACACTAAATCACTCCACGAATGGTGTAGGGGTAGAAAGTCCCGGTAAAAAACATAGGTCCACACGGATTATTTTGCAATGATAGTAGAACTGGTTACAAGTGACATGGTTTTGTGTTTATGAATATAAATAACTAGAATCTTGTGATCACTTATAGCATCCAAAACAACTGGCATCCATATTTATTTTGGATTTAGCAGCGTAAGTTCCGGTGCATGCCTAAAGTGGTTAGGGGTCGTTTTGACTGGGTGGAAAAAGCGGGGGCGCTGTTTACGAGCCCGTAGCGAAAAATTTTATCAGAAAATGTAAGATTAATTGAAGGTTTTTGAAAGATAAAAAAATGGGCTACAACTTGATATTAACTGAAATTTAGAAATATTGTCACGTCAGTATGAACAAGCTCAGAGAATCTAGGCTAAAATGCATTGGTTTCAATGGGGAAGTTATTTAGTGTTGTGCGCCCTTGGCACTGTGACCTCTTACCAGTATGTTTGCCTAGAAGTGAGCATTATACTAGCTCAGAGTTGGAGTTTCCATAGGATGTTTTATAATCCTAATTTACTTTTCAATTTAATTCGTTTTTACAATATACTATGTATGGATCATATTTGATACTTTTACACATTTTGTTCCATTGCAACTTCCTTTTAATGATTCTATTCTATCGCAGTAAAATGAGAAGCGCCATTGCTATGTGAATGGGTAAATCGGGGTGGGGAGTAATTTTGTATTCTTAAGCTTGTTTAATACCATTGAACATACGCGCCAACGAGTTACAGAGCTATGTGCTCTGTAGCCAGGCGCGCCTATAAATACGTGTACGCCCTAATCCACCATATCCAATCACCACACCTCTTCAACCATTGCATATCTTGATTAACTCACCATGTGTCTATAAACCGGTATGGTAAGGTGATATCCAGGTTTCGCATAAACTTACCATGGGATTTTGTTAGGTTTATCAGTGTCACTTTTGTAAGTTCTATTTTAAGAAACCTTACGATAATTAAACGAGGTATCTCCTTACAACATTTGAATGTTTATATTTCCATAAGTTATTCACATAGAAACAAAATCTTGATAAGAATAAACAAAAGAAGCATTATCAACAAGTTAAATTGTTCCTTTTTAAGTCCATAAGGTCATATTTCCAAACCAGGAAATACTTTGCATCTTAAGTTTGAGCTTAATCTTAAGCTTAAGGTATCAGTAATTAAATTCATGTATGATCTGAGATTATTGGACGCATTACTGCGAGGTGCATTCCCATATTTCAACGCTGTACACTGAAACGCTTAATAACACTTTGTTATTAAATACATAAATAGGAAAAAACAAAACAAATAAGAGCAAAGATTATTTCCGGTATCCCCCGAAAGCAATTATATGGTTTGGGCTACTAACACAATAGAGAGTTTGCGATTACCACGTTTCACGGGACGGGTTACACAAACGTGAGCATTTTTAACT
>JXSR01S004408.1:24307-38608 GCA_000969725.1 Ophiothrix spiculata
GCTGAAAAGATAATGTCACTTTTTAAAGGTGGAATTTTATTTTCATTCACTTTACTTCAATCCTTTCACCATTTTTTAAGTTCTCTATGGCAAAATTATCCGAAAAAGTCTCAAAATCTGTCCTGCGCAACATTTTAATTATTCAAATATTGGGTAGAATACGATGTCTGTTTTCAAATCAAACCATTAATTTTATGTTGCACAGGCCAGTATTGGAGGATTATTCTACCAAAAATAATCTGTCCACTCGGTACTTTTCGATTACTCACCCAATTTCACCGCGTGTCCTGATCGGTCATTTTCGTCTAGACTCGCTTCATCTCGTATTATAATTAAAACGATTTTGTAAAATCATTTGAATGGCCTATATTTTGTTTCAAGATAAAGATATGAGTTTTAAATATACACCGGCATTGGTATATAAAACTTTGAATATGTTTTATCTTTGTATTATTTTATTTGGTTTTTTTTCTTTTATGTTTTGTTTATTTTGGAGATTATTTTAATGGATATTTTGGTACTTCTTGACTGGTCTTCCTACCACTTTCATTCTCTCTAGAGACTAGAAGTACTCCTAGAGCCGGGTTACCACATCAATGGCTCTCTGATTAATTTTCATCAACTGAGAAAAGGTCCAATTCTAGTGGCTCGGTAAAAATACGTTTAATTCGTTATCCATCCGGTGGGAATTCGGTTTGTGAACGTTTCATACGGAATCTATTCGTTAGACCTACGGTTTAAGCTCGATATGTATACAGTGGAACAGGTCTTATTTTTCCTAATTCTAAATATCTATAATATTATTATGTTATGCAGTTTGATATTTTAAATATATATTAGCCAAGGACAGCTTCTTATATGCTGAAAATTTCAAGTTCATTTGTTTACTAGAAGCTGAGATAGCTTTCACATGAAAGTTTGTTTTGTATTGGTCAAAAGTATGATATTGCTGACAAGGCCAAATATGAAGTCAATCAGTGGCGCGTGTATAGAATGTGTCAAATGAATGATCCAGTCCTTTAAACACACACTATTGATTTCATGTAATGAGTGTATGAATGGTGTTATGAGCAATGCTAAACCATTGGGTAACTAATGGTCTGGAAAATACAATAGCTGTACATTGCTAACAGAATACTAGTGCCTTTAAAATTTGTCCATAATTAAGAAATATTAATTATAACTGATTTGTTGTTTTATTTCCAAATAAAGCAAAAATGTCAAAATGGTTTTCAAGTCAAAACACAATTAAACAGTAACTACGTTGTAACTTAAAAAGTATGAAGTATATCAAAAATCTGTCCAAGAGATTTTTGAAACATGTTTTTCTGTATCCTTTAATACCAAAATTAGAAAATTTAATAAAAATGTGAATAAAATATAGGCAAAATATACGGTCAAGACTGAAAAAGTTTCATGATTTCTGTACTGGCTTGGAGGAGAGTTACAAAACCTTTTTCTTTAGGGTGTAGAGGTATTTTTTGCCGACAAGCCCAAGTTTTTTGCCGACAAATAGAGTTACCGCTATATCCCCTATAGAGGGGGTGTCTGAGCTAGGGGGATATCCTCTCAACAATTTTGAAATTTAAAAACACGAATTACTCGATTTTGTGCATAGATTTTGCTACTTGATGCTTTAGGCCGTGTCTGAGTGGGATCTACCCATCAGTAGTAATAAAATATGGAAATTTAAAAGCACAAATCACTCGGATTTTGGTGCATTTATATTTCGCTATACTTGATGTTTCATGTATAGGGTTGTCTATATTGTTCTTTTTTCCCTTATCCTTTCCCTTTTCTCTTCCTATTTCTTTGTGTTTTTTTTCTGTTTCCCTTCCCCTTTTCCCTCTTTTTTCACCTATTCTCTTGCTCCTCCTTTTCTTCTCTTTCCTTTTTTGTTCTCCTTCCGGAATTTCCCCCCCCCTCCATTTTTACACCCTTGAAACTCCCCGGGAAACGCCTAGGTCTGAAAACGCTGTCAGTAACATAAATATTTACCCAGGGCTATAACACTTTATAGATAAATATGTTATAGTAAAAGTGTTAAAATATTGGCACAATTTCAGTTTAATAAGTTTTATAAACGTGTTGTTTAAAAAAAACCGCCGGAATATAATAGAAGATTCAAGTAAATCACAGTAAATGAATTACTGTTGAGTTACCTGGAAGTTCACCGGAAGTTACACAGTATTCCTTTACCGTGAATGTATTCATTCACCGTTAAGTTTTTACGACCTTACCCGAACTGATTGTATTATGTGTTTTGTCCCCGGGTAGTATTGGGTATTCTGACCGGGTAACCCCCTGAGCCCCTGAGTTACCAAAAAGACCTTAACAGGTCTCGAGACTTGCAATATAGGGTATCAAAATCGATCTGGTACTCTGCAAGTCTCACATAGGTTATCAAATTTGTATTTTAAGTCCCTGATAGGGCATTAAACTTAGAGAGAATTGTTGAATTAATGACAATGGTGCCTTAAATTGCCAATAAAAGTGTTTCAAATACCTAGAAACAATTCTAAAAAGTGTTCAAATGGTGTACAATTACATGTTTACAGCTCTTGTAATAACTACTTCGTCACAATTGCGTATAGTCTCAGATAGGGTATTCGTTCGAACAGGTATGGGCTTGGATAGTGTATCCATTCGAACAGATATAGTAGAGTTACGGTTTCAGATAGGGTATGATTTCACTCATATTTTCCAATATTTGGTCTCACATAGGACCCCCTTCGGAACCGGCGGTTCTCGGGTGTTTACCAACACAACTATCAGTTACCCTCGGGGTTTTGTCGTAGAGTGGTTTTGTGCACTGGAGAATTATTATAATGAAATTTGCGAACCGGAAACTTTGAAGAGGTTGAATTTCAAGTAGGGATCTATCTTGGCTATTGTCTCTGTGACTACTCGTACCGTTGCTTATTCGTTTTGTACGTTCCTCATACTTAATTTATTCGTTTAGTACGGGTACACGTCCGGTTCTCTTTCGGCGTTGTTCAGTGAGACGAGACAATTTTTCCATTTCTTATCCGCAAGTCGTACGGTCTATTCGTTTCATGGTCGTTAATCAATACGTTTATTGTATGGATTTCTTCACCGTATAATGCTTCTCGCCACCGTATAGCCTAGCTAAACTTTGTACGTTATTCATACGTTTTAGTTCAATACGGTGATGTGTGACACCGCCTTTACAAACGTGGTATTAGTTAATTATACAATTAGCATGTTGTCGTTGGCACAGATTCATTGAATTCTTAACGGCACGTCGGTATGTAGAGTTCATAATAAAATAGATCAATGAATTTACAGATGAATTCACAAGCACGCCAGTATAATTTATACTTGCAAAAATAATCTTTTCATATGTAGAAGTTATGTAAGAATTGAATAGCGAAAAGACATGTAACACTGTGATTATCACAATAACAGAGAAGGCTAAAAAGAATACAATTCCATTCGTAACTATCATTAAACCTGCTTGTCTGATGTTTTTATCAGATTGTGCCGACGTTTGTAGAGTTTTGTTGAAATTTCGTTCTCTTAGAGTCTTTAAAATGGCAGTGTAAAAGTAAATATTTGCCAATAAAGTCACTATGATCATTACACACGCTGCAACCTGGAAGAGCACCATTTCGAAGCTTTGATTTGTCGGAATCCAATAATCGGCACGAAGTATATGTATGGTATCAGGATACCCCAGTAGCTGATTTTCGGCAGGCCATTTTATGCAAATTAAGCCGGGAGTTATTATAAATGGACTCATGGCAGTTGTAAATGTCACACTTGCACCAAATACAATACATATTAGTTTAATTGTTCGCTTAGTGTCCTTTAACAAATGATGTTTAATCGGCCAACATATCGCAAGGTATCTTTCAAAAGATACAAACGTTACTAAGAACAGCGAACTCATAAAACAAAACCATGTAGTGCAGAAAAAGACCAACGATGCATAAAATGGTTGGCTTATTCGGAGCGGAGACTTGAAATAGTCTGGAATAAAGTCAAGTCCGACACAGAAAAGGATCACTATATCTGTAAATGCAATACCGACCAGATATGTAAATGTAGAGGTGTGGAGTCTTGGTGTTCGAAGTACCGTCCAAATAAATACACCATTGCCAATCAACCCAAACACGATAATAACAGGCCAGATAATGCCAAACAAGACCCATTCATTCGGTAGATATGTAATTGGTAGAAAATTGGATGCATTCTGTAGATCTAATACCAAGGAGCACGACGAATTCATTGTATAACGTTGGACCAGTGTACTAGCTCCCACTGTAATGTTAGCTAAAAAGATCACATATTTTGTTATAAACAACCAGGCATTAAATGCTTCTAACTATAATGAAAATTGACATGTTAACAACAGTCACTTTCTATACGCTCTAACTCTGGATATTGACGGCATTAGCATGGTAAATGTTATAACAATAATATACGCGTGTGCCATTTAAAAAGCAATTTGCAGGATATTAAGGGCTATACTATATTATTTCATTTCAGCTACCAATATTTTGTGCAACAAGTCTTTGTTATCTTATATTCCAACGTATTTTCTGACAACAACGGAGGCGAAGTGATGAAATATCAAAACACAATATATTTTGTACGTGATGCCAAATATTTGATTGTTTACAATACAGAGCCTTCGGTATTGATAAAATATTTTATAGCTTGTTCAATTAGTTTGGCCCTTACAGTTTCGTGTAATCACTTAACTATATGTATTTTCGTGAAATCAATCATGTAATTTGCATACTGTCCACTACCTATTTTTAAAATGTTAATCATCGGAAAAACATAGAACTGTTATTAAGATTTAAGTTCCAAATTCAAATTGGCCGCAAATGGCTGCTAAATTGCCATTCAAATTGACCAAAACAGCCTTAAAATGCCTAATATCATAAATAATCCTCACATTATAACATTGAGGATTGTAGCAGCATAATTTAATCCCTAATTATGTTGTTACACTGTTTTAAATTCAAAATGGCGACCGAAGTGAGATCCAAAATGGCCGCCCAAAAAAGTTTCTATAAGCAAAAAAGGGAAGAAGCTACCAAATGATTAAGAATAACAGGTCGAAAATTGCTTTGAGAGTGGCAAGAGTAGCGGTTGTCCCTATGTAAGTATCCAAAGTGGCCGCTAAAGGACGTTTTTATATGCGAAAAGGGGTTGTACCAGAAATATTTACCATAAACACTCGAAAATATCTGGGAGGGTTGCAACGTATGCATTTTAGTAAAATGGCGCAAAATATGACGTAAACATCGATACCGGAAAAACACACACACACACACACATTTTCGTTCAAAAATCAGTTACGTTGAAAATAATTAAAACAACACTTAAAACTATATATATACAGTGCGTATCAAAATAATTAGTACTCAACTTTGGGATTCTTTTACACGGAATCTACAAATGCTAGCACTGATATAAAAAGACAAATTCAATAACTTCCATTTAAAAAAAGAATTTTCAAAATTGATGCACGCAATCGGAGTTTACGTCAGTTAGAAGAAATTGTGTTTTTTTACAAACTCGCCTAGGGTAATAGCTAGCAAGATATCCAAATTGTACGTGTTTACATGTGATTAGTCAAGTAGAACAGCCTATTAAAGACATTTGAAGTAAAATTGTTTCTCATACGGCATCAAAAGCCACAACTTATCAGGAAACGGGGATAATAAATGTTGCGTGGTGTTTTTTGCTAGGCAATTTCAAATTGAATCGAGTTCCGTATAAGTGTATGATTTGCCAATTTGCAACATCAGGAAGTTATCGTTAAATGACGATCAAAAGCATGTAATAGGCATCACACAGATTATTGCAAATAGATATCTATAATTATTTTAATAGATTAAGCATTTCTACAAAGTATTTACTGCCATGAACTTATTTTGTGAAAAATTGTTAAAGAGACATCTTTATTTAAATAAAGACATCATGTGTAGTTATCCATTTAAAAGATAGGTAACATTTTCTATTAAATCAATAGCAAGTATTTCGTATGTTCATTAAATTCTTTCTTCATGGAGTGAGAAGTCAAACAGAGCATTCAACATTAGATTTTGGCAATTTTGAAAGTAAAATTATATTTTAAGGTGTGATATATATAAATTAAAATCTCCCGCAGACAGAGTTATAGATTTCTGTCTTCATTGAAATAGAAAGGCAACAAATCAAATCCGTGGCGAGTTTTCAAAACTGGTGCCTTTATAGAATCCTCCCGTTCGTAGAAATGAAATGACAAAATGCTCTCATTCTATTTGCAAATTAAAGACAAAGAAATGTACTACCAATTCAGATAATTTCAAGTTTCAAAATGGAACAATAAGTATTTTTATACATTTATTTATTCTGAGTACTAATCATTTTGATACACCCTGTATATATATTTTTAAAGAGTCAACAGAATATGGCTCAAAGCGTCACGACAGATCTACAACTTCAAACATGTACCTAAAATGTGGCTCAAAATGGCCGAAAAATAAGTTTTCTCTAGGTTTTGAGTATTTTGGTGGTACTTTAGGCCTTGTCACATTTATGGGCACCATTTTTGATTAAAACAATGAAGAAGACTATTCCACAGTTAAAACGTCGCACAAGCCGTTTTCAAGCCGGTTTTTTTTTTGAAAAATGGTACTTTGGCGAACATTTTAAAACTGAAATATCGATTTTTTGCCCCCAAATTGGTTCAATTTGTTCTGTATGTGTCAATTGGAATCTTTATGCAAAAAGTGGAGGATTTGTCATCTGTCTAACAAGATGACCATTTTTGTTGGCCATAATTCTTTTTTGATAATTACCTGGTCTGTCATACTTTATATATTAAATTACTTCAATGTATGATATTGCTTTTGAGTATATCAAGATCGGACTAACAGCCAACACTTTTTTTTCTAAAACCAACTTCATATGAAGATGGTCAGATTTTGTTTTCACAATTTGGATTTAACTTTCATATAAAGTTTAAATTTTCAGTTCTTTTGAATTTTGTTTCTTTCCTTCTGATTATGATTTATGGACTTGTCAAATAAAACTCCTTGAAACAAACTTTCCAGCAGCTTGCTATTTTTACCAAGTTTTATCAGTAACGTAGGTTATTAACAACACGGGTAGCACGGTAAGGTAATGAGTTAATCAAGCCACAACATAATAGGTCATTGTAATCATGAAATTCTCTTACAATTGGGTATATTATTACTTTCGGATGTGATACCTCCGACGTCACCTGATGTTCTGCTGTGATGGTGACGTCATATATCATTATCTGACTTCATATTATATAATTACCACTTACTGTTATTACTACCTGTTACAAGTAGTTTTCTTGTACGTTATCTATGAAGAGCTTTCAAAAAGGGATAACTCCTCTAAGGGCCCAAATTGAGTTGTTTGTATCAATGAGCATGCAGTAGACCGGACTAGTTTCATTGGATAAAGACAGTTCTGTTACGATAAAGGTTTTTTTTGGGTATACTTTACTGTGTGAATGTTTTCCCATAATGCAATTAACTTCAGTGAGATTCAACGTTTTTGTTCCAAAAGGGAATACTAATGAATGATAATTATTAAATACAAATAAATGTGATTTTTGATATTTCTCAAACTAATTGGATATTTTGTCATTAGCATATGACGGTAACATTTTGCAAGCTTAATTAAATGTCAAATGCAAATGGTCCTGTAATAAAATAAAAAAACGTTTTTCTCCCATTTCATTTTTAACCCATGCACGCAGTGCCTGGGTTTATCTAACCATGATCTAGTCTATCTATCTATCTATCTATCTATCTATCTATCGGTCTATCTATCGTCCAACTTTCGTAAATATGCTTCTTCTCGTATATGCTTCGATGGATTTTCGTGAAACTTGCACAGGATGATCCTTGGGTAGAGGGGCTATGGGGGTGTTCTCAATTTTTCGACCCGAGGTCATCGGGGGTCAAACGAGGGCGCTTTCGAAAATTCTTTAAAACGCTTCTTCGTCTACAGATTTCGACCGATTTCAACGAAACTTGGGTGGAGGCATCCTTGGGCGGGGCTACCTTCGGGGTGTTCAGGAATTTTTGATCGGAGGTCATCCGGGGGGTCATTGGGGTCAAGAAAGGTCAAATTATTAAAAAAATGATAAAAAACCTGTATCTGACCATAGGAAGGTGCTGGCATGTAATTTTAATGCATCCCCCTCAAAATGTTAACCCTACCTTATTTTGAATTGCGCACCACATATCCGAAAATCCAATCGGCCATTTAATTAACGAACACAATACGATTTAAGATGGCGCTCTTACATGTAATCCTATGGAAACTTGAAACAGAAAAATGTCTGTATCTCTTAAAGGAAGCATTATTTTTTTTAAACATTTTTAGGGACTTTACATAGATTACATACATAGATAGGCCTATATTACATACTTAGATCACATGCTAAAATAGATTACATACATAGATTACATACTTATACATAGACACATACTTACATAGAGAACATACTTACATATAAAAAAATTATCCATACTTGCAAAGATTACATGTATAGATAACATGCTAACATAGATTACATATCTACATACATTACATACTTACATAGATTACATGCTTATACAGATTGCATACTAATATAGATTTAGGTGGTGGGCTGGTCTTCAACTTTATAGCGACCAGAGTGAGGCCTGAGTAACCTCTACCTCCCATAGCTCCACTACATGGATTACATAAACTACATACTACATAGGTTACATGGATTGAACTAACACATAGACAATGATAAGAAATGTATAGATGACGATAAGATAACACATAGATTATGATAAGGCAATACATAGAGAATGATAAGAAATGATTAGATGGTGATAAGATAACACATAGATTATGATAAGGCAATACATAGAGAATGATAAGAAATGAATAGATGATGATAGGAGGGCTCCTTTGACCCTCAAAAAGTACCAAGTTCATTAGTTAAAGGTCAAATTTTCAAATATGCTCTGATTTAATTGGAAATTAACAGGCATGTAGTTCACAAAATTGCAAGCAACATACACACTTTTGGATATGATTTATAAAAAAAAGAAAAATAGGCAGATGTTATCCACCATTGCACCTCTTTTATAAGCGTGAGGTAAGTGATGGTTCTCAATTATGCTTGTAAATTGATTGCTTTTTCTTGTTGTCATTTTCTATAGGCCCTATTTAAAAAAAACAATGTTCTAAAATTGCTTCTTTAAAGTCAATTTTTTTTTGCTAATGGGATTTCATGCATGGGTACTGAGCCATCGGCTCTCTGGTTTTAGAGTTATTCCCTTTTAAAATAAACTCTTTAGATTATCAAACGAGGGAGTTATTACCCCCTCAAAATTGTTATATGCTCGAGAGAAGTGAAGCAGGGCTCATTTGATATTTATATTTATATTTACATTCTATGTAAGTAAATTCACAACGATGATGTCAACATACATCATTTTGTGTATCAGATTAATGCAAACAACTATGGATAACATAACTTTAACATTGCAGATATCAACATGAATTGTGTTTCGTATAAGGTTACGTGGGCTGCATGGTGATTACATAGATTCAGGTTGACATTTTAAAGTTTGTAGTGCTCACTATACTAAATCCGTGAGCTTTGAGTACAGTCACAAATTCTGGATCACCCAACATTGCCCAACTTACTACTATACACAAAGTATTCAATATACAGTAACATTATATTATTTATAAAAGTGGTGATTCTTACATAATGGTAGAAACTAATGTTGGTAATGGATAAGACTTCTGTATTTTAGAAATATGTAGGCCTATAATATCTAAAATTAAAATTGTTGATGGATTAGACTTCTGCACTACAGACATTTGCCTCAGGAGCATGCAAAAGGGTTTTAAAGATTTAAGAATATTCCTAAGTTGGTCTATAGAGCAATAATCATTCCTAAATCCACATATATTTTAGACTTTGATAACAATGAACTCTGTTTCCAAAAGCAATTTTGGAAGATAAATGTTAGATTATTTATCAGTTGATGTAATTCTCATTCCAAATTTAAAATTTAAAACGAAACAGAAAAGTTCCTATCTTTATTTAAAATGTTCTCAATTTAAGGTCTGATCTTAATTTAATCTTAATTAGGTCAAAGGTCAATTACCAACAACTTCATCTATATAGGACAAAGGCAGAAATGTTTGAACTATAAATTAAGCTTACGTTGGGAAATTTGATCACTTCCAAGTTGATAATATTCAAAAATGTCTTGTTCTGAAGTAACTTTACAAAATTATACCTAAGAATATCCCTAAATAACTTTATGAAATAGAGCCCAGGAGTACTTTCAGATGTGCTTCATCCGTCGTCCCCTGGTGTTCTGCTGTGTTCTTCTACTTGTTGATGACTTCATGTATCATCCAATGACGTCACTAGAAAGCAAGAAGAACACAGCAGAACATTAGCAGACGACGGATGGTGCACATCCGAGGATGCTCTTGAGGTACGTAATTTTGTCAGTAATCAGTAATCTTTATTGTCATTAAAATGATACAAAACATCAAAAAACTGAGACGAGTAGATCGACCGACAATTACAATAGGGCCAGAAATGTGCATCCCCTTTGCAAAGTAAACGAAAAATGTTAAGAACCCGGACGAACAAAAGACATCGAGGTAAACAAAAGACATCGAGAGGGGTACCACCTCAGATGTGGCTAGGCTAGGCCTTCAATCATTTTCTTTCCTTATTAGCAAAAAATCCGATGAAAAACATATAATTTGAACCTTTTAGCAACATTTTGATTTTGGTGGCCATTTATTGCCATACTGCAATTTTGCATGATTTTCCGATCTGAAAGTACTTTATGACTTTATAATTACGTAACGTCTTGGCCGATTTTGATGATCTTGGTGTCGTTGGATAGAAGAGGATCTTATCTATCTATTAAAAGCAAAACTAAGTTCCTAGAGTGCCCGTTCTAAAATATTAGGGTGTTGCAACCCCCCTCGGAGTTCGTGTTCCAAAAAATAGCCAAGGACACTGTAGAAATAGGGACATTTTATTTCTAAGTATCAAAATAGATGGCGCTATTCATAAAAACTCATTTTTTGATGTAGAAGGGATATACTGGTGTGTACTACTGAAATTAGATATGCAAATGAAGCATCTGATGTCAAGAAAATTTTATTTATCATTTTGAACCAACATCTTCACAGATCAAACAACATAATCGATGATCAAATATGATCAATAATTTGAAATATGTATAGCGCCCTCATTTTTTGAACAAATCTTAATTTACAAAAAAAAAAAAGTAAATAAGCTCAAAATTTCAACCAAAATGGAGTAAATTTTTAGAACGGGTTTAAAACTTTATTATGCAACAAACTCCAGTTACTTGTACTACTTTTTCAACTTTCTGTGAAGAAATAATTGAATTTTTGGTTAAAAATGAATAAATTGTCCACCTCAAACAACAGTGAGGAGGACAAGATTAATCATGAAATAATTTAGGATAAAAGATTCCTTCAATCTTTTGCGGAACTGTTTCATTGATTTGGATTATAATTCTTTTTTTTTTATTTGACGAGACTTCCCAAGAATTGGACCAGTTGTGCAAATGGCACGATATGAAAATGATTTCTTATGGTTTGTGATATTCAAATTGTTGGTATGTCTAGTTTGATGGTAATGCATCTGGCTGTGTTTAGAAAAGAAATCTTTGAAGGAAGTGGGCAATTCATTAAGAAAAACTCTATACATAAATACCCGAGTTCCATTGTATAAATCATGAAATAGTGGTGGCGTATGAGCCCTATAACAACGACTATTTGATTTTTCTAATGGTCCATTTCTGCAATTGTATCAATTTGTCAAGATATGTTTTGTGTGCACCTCCTATAGGAATACCGTAGTTTATATACGGCAGAAATACAGAAAAAAATATTGATCTGAGTATTTTTAATGGTAATGAGTACTCCAGTTTGCTGATGACATCAATGTTTCTTGAAATTATTTTTTGAAATACATTCAATATGCTTTTTTGACGTGGGGTATTTATCTGTCAGTACTCAAATATAGATTTGGTAGATTTTACTCGCTAGCTAGCTCAGTCGGTTAGTTCTCGGACTGTTAAACATAAGATATCGATCGTTCCGCGTGTCCAACTGGGAGCTGAGTGTGAGAAAACTGTATATATTCTATGAGGGTGTGAATTGCTCAAGCTAGGGTTGCGCCAATATGTAGGCCGCAGTAAGCCCTTTGGCCCCATGGAGTCCAGGGAGTGATTTAACCCAATGATTATAACTGCTCTGTAAAGTTAGCTGAGGCCGTGTGGAATTACAAGTCAGGGGGACCGCGTAGTGCACTATAAATCACCTGCAATTTATTTATTTATGTTTTACTCTCTGTCAAGAAAGCAACAACAACACGTAAATGAGAAACAGGGCGGTTTAAAAATGTTCGATAAAGTTGTGTATAGCACTCAGAATATAGTCACATTTTAGACCAAGACTTGTATTTTAGATAAATAAAATGTGAAAAACCAAAGCTATTACCTATATATGACCCGTCATATCGAAAGGTACCTTAAGGTCGGCAAAATCAAAATTGATTTTTTGGTCTCATCTGAAAGTTGAGGTTTTAAGCTTTAAAATGACACCTTGATTTTGGTTATTGGATGTTCGGTTGCGAAGTTACACCCATATTGGTGAAAGGCATCGGGCTGATTCGGAAAACTATAGTTCTGAGAAAATCGAGTTTAAAGTTTTTGTACTTAGTAAATCTTGAATGGAGAGAGGATTTTTAGTTTGGTTTTTAATACATTTTTCTTATGTTTTGGATATTGAAACCTGATTAATATGATAGAATACACTTCAAAGATAACCTTTCTGATGAAATTAGAAATTCGACCTTGGACGTGATTTTTGACTATGATTAGCTTCAATGGCCCGTATCTCGTAATGTACTATACTGGTATTAAGGTACTTTTCGATATGACGATCCACATATGACACGAGTCAAACTAATTAGCAATGTAGTAAAAGTTTATTAGCACTTTAATTATTTATGTCCCTTTGTGAAAACCGTGATGAAATTTAAACCAAGGATAAAAATATCCTGATATTTTGGAATTAAGATTCTACCTCTAAGCTTAAGCTGGAATTAAAATGCCAATGCCACGATAAAAGCTGTAGAGATCAGTGAAAGATGAGTTGAATTCAGTCTAAAAATGTTGTTGTTATCAAAAAAAAAAAAAGAAAGCATTAAACTTGCATTGAAGGACAACTTAATTTGCGCAGCAAATAATGACAATGTACGCACAAATGTTAAATATTGACCAGTATTTCCTTATCCTTTCATTATATATTATAGAAGCATTGTGTGTTTTCTACTTCGATTTGGTCAGAATGTCTCTTTGTATTTTGAAGTAACCTAGACAAGTCGCTGAACTAGTAGTATTAGATTAATTTCGATTTTGTCCTTAAGCAAAGCAGGTAATGTCTCCGATCTTTCTGATTTTAATGAAAGAAAATATAGCCGGGATATAAAGGATAGTATTTCAGCTGCTTTCCGGCTAGACAATAATGTTAAAATGTCATCGTTTACAGCAAAATTAGTACAGCATGTTTTAAACAAACTCAAAGAGTCCTGTTTACACTCTAAAATAAACGGGGTTTCACTTGAAAAGTGTTAAATATCACTCGTTTAGAGTTATTCTTCACACTTTTTAAAAATTGTTACTCACACAAATCTGCTTATCACCAATCTTTACAATTGCCACTGTTTTATCAGTGACCAATCTTTAAAAGTGGCAATTCTAACTCCCTCCAAAAGTGAATTATCACTTTACACGAGTGAAAACTATTTTCAAGTGAAAAACCATTCGATTTCACTCAAATTTGAATATTCAATTGGCAGCCATCTTGGATTTTTGATGTCGTATTTCAAAACAGCATATGTACACAGCTATAAATGCTAGAGACTTCATTTTTTTTAAAGGAAAGAGAAAATCAAACAAAAAAAAAGCATGGAATTAGATTATCATTTTCTTTTTACTTATTTGTTTTTAAATAATACAAATAAACCCAACTTTGATCCAAATGTCATTATTGGATCAAAATAAGCGCACTGTATGCATAAAAACGCACCGTGTGCAAAAACGAACAAAAATATGAAAAATCTAATTCCATACTATTTTTTAGTTTTCCTTTTCTCTTTCATTTAAAAAAAAGAATAACGTCTCTATAGTATCTGCGGTTGTGTATATTTGCTCTTTTGAAATCCTATACCAACAATCT